>JAPMOB010214665.1:15499-43230 GCA_029875015.1 Lepomis gibbosus
CCTTTGACAACATCAGTGTTTGATTCATTTTCCATGTTTATGCTTGTTTTCAGGGATTTCTGACACAATAGCTTGAGAGTGCTGTTAATTAGCGATACTAATGTCAGGGCTTCACACTAGCATGTAAATGACCCACACACAGGCACAGAGCAGCTTGCATTCTGAGAGCTTCATGAACATATGGTTCTAGCCTTTAATGTGAGCGCACATTAATTAAACCTCAGATGAGTGTATCTGGACTTTTATCAACCAAGTGCATTCTCTCATCGTGAAAAGGCAATTTTAGCCATTCAAACAAACTCCAACTTTAATAGTCTTGTCTTTGACCCTGTATATCTGTTAGAAGTTTTTGAATTGTATTATGCATCGCAAGTGCACAGGGAGTAGGAGTTTGCCTGTTTATGTGCATGCAAATATGTCTACCTTTTCCAAATGCACATGTGTATTTGTGCTGTGCAGCTGTGTGTGTGTGTATGTGTGTGTGTGTGAGAGAGAGAGAGAGAGAGAGAGAGAGAGAGAGATGTATCTAATTTGATAGTAGTGACCCCAATCTGCCTGCCAAGGTTATCTAGCTTTAGGATGGCAGAGTGGGCATCGGGAGATTCTGACACAGCAGGCCTGGCTGACATGCCCCAATTCTAAAACATGGCTGTCACTCACTTCCTCTCGCTTCCTCTCTCTGTCTTACTTTGTCACACACAGACATATGCACTGCCCCCACACACACATACATGAAGGCACACTGACACTATCCCACATACATAACAGTAGCAGCCATCATAGCTATTTGGGCTGAGGAGAAAAAAAGGTCTACGTTAGGGCTGTCGTAACTGCAGGGCGGTTAAATTATAAATTATTGCTTAAAACGTTCCACAACCGTAACAAGCTCTGTAACATTCAAGAATGAATCGTCATGGCCTGTACGTGACCTGACTTTAAACTTGGAAGGTGGAAGTGTTGCCATGTTTTGTGTTGTTTTACTATTTACTTTAAAGGATAGCTAACTTGACGTTAGCATAAATACAAGGCTAATGTGGCTCGCCGATGTAGGACTTAACGTTGTAATCCTGAGGGACAGTCGAGAGAAACTGTGAATGGTAAGCCTCATTTGAAGCTCAGTAACTAACGAGGGTAGTGTGTCGGATGCCTGCAGCCGTTTTTCATGTTGCTTTCGGTGGAAATTTAGTCATAACATTACTACAGCGTGGTGGTTAGTTGTGGACAACCCATTCTGCTCCTCACCGGTGTGTGTGTGTGTGTGTGTATTGCTGCGGTATGTAAAATGATTTGATATACATGCATTGAAGGTAACGATATAGCTAACGTTACCTGTGAAAAAGACACGGTCAAACTAGAAAAATGAGTTTGCTTGGCAATGTTGTTGACTAGCACCCAGCAGCTAGCTTGCTCCAACCATAAAGCTGCTGTTGGTGCTGTGCAGTGAGGTGAGATCCACAGACACTGTTACTATGCTATCTATGGAACCAAATTACTTCATTGGTAAAAATTGCAATAATACCGCATACCACGTTGTTGAGCCTCAGCATATATCGCGGGGGAAATTACTTACGGCCCTAGTCTACCTACACACATCCAAGCCAAGTGCACATGCAAACACAAGCATACAGCCACTTTATTCAGTTAAATCTCAATTTAATGCTAAAACCCTAATTTTTTTATTCACATCTGCAATTTCAAACAACTGTGACACAGAAATTGCTGTTGTTCATATAAATAATTCTGAAGAGAAGTGGCAAAAATAGACAGTTGACATCATTACACAGCTGCTTGTGCATTTGTCTGTTGCTCAGCTTTCTAAGAACAGGATAAGTAAATGTTTGGCAGTAGCATGCACATTTTCTGGAAATAAGACTCAGAACCACACTGAGAGCTTCAAGCTATATATGGAGCTACCATTACTATTACCTTCTTTGTCCCTGCCTCCTCTTAATCCGCCTATTTTTTCTTGTTTTGAACAACACACATAATCACACAAGCACACAAGTGCATACATTCATGCTGTGAGGTCCCAGAGGAGGGATGGGTGGTGGCGGTCTGATTATTAGAGAGGAGCAGTGGGAGACACAGCCCAGAGCCCAGATCTCAGGGCCTCAGTCAGTCAGGCTGTAACAGGTGCTGCTTTCCACTGCCTGCTTCTGTTAATTACCAACAGCGCAATGTTGGAAACGCTTTGCCGGAATCCACACCAGGTGAACACCCATTAGTGCGTGGAGAAGATCCAGAGGGTCTGTGCCGACCGCTTCCCCCCCTACTGCTCATAGACTGAAGCTAAGAAAGTACGCACACACGCACACAGAAAAGCCCACATGCAAACGCTCCCATGCATTTACTGCACATGCTCTATTTTTGTGTTGGTTTGCACACCAATGTAATGACTACGCCTTGAGACATGTACACCCAGATGAACATCTTCAAATGTGTACACACACATACACACACACATAGCTTTGCCTCTACCCACATTCTCTTTTTTTCCGAATACTAATTTTTCCCTCCATCTCCTCTTGTCCCCAGAGGCCTGAGTACATCAGTTCATCGACACATTTGGTTCTGGTCTGTGGTCTCTACGGAGCCTCCTGTTTCATGTGACCTTTCTCCCCCTCTGTTCTGGGAGTCTCGGGCGTCTGGTCACTCTGAATCACTCCCTCCGTCTGCCTTTGTTTGGGAAAAAAGGTTCGGCAGAGAAAGGGAACGAAGCGCATAAAGGGAGATGAATCAACAGACATCTCATGGCGCCTGCTGCTGCTATCCAAGTGAAGGATAGTACTACTTGTACTCATCCACCTTATCACCCCTCCTCCTCTACATATCTCTCTTCAACCTCACGTCTCTGCCCCTCCACACCCCAAGCCACCCCTGTTTTGTGCTCATGCTCCTTCCATTTCTCTGCAGTTCTCATCCTATTTTCACATCTCATCGTCAGATCCCAGTTTGCTTCATTCCCATCAATAATGGAAGAGTTTTTGACTGGGTGAAAATAAACAACTCTTAGCCAATCAAGGAGGGGCTTCCAGGCATTCCACTAGCTGTTGTCAGCCAATGGGAAAGGAGCTCAAATGAGATCAGAAGTGAGTCGGTGCTCTGATCTCATTGAAAGGAAAAGTAAATTATTCAGGTGCAATTTCCCCCTAAACTAGCACAACCGTTTTTACTCTGTAGGGGAGGCCGGTGCATCAGAGGAAACACAATTTTTTCCACGCAGTGAAAAGATTTATAATGCAAATAGACATTCACTGACAGCAGCACTCAGTTATAAATTGAAACACCCTTAAAGATAACTAAACACATGCAAATGAGCTGATTAGCTGAATATGCAAATTAATTCATTATTTGTGGAAGGCATTTATATGTAAATTCTCATGGTGGCTCACTGTAGTTTAATTATATATATTATACATTAAGTATAGAATAATCTATAGCTATGGATACAGATAAAAAGATAAGGATAACAATTAGTTGCCATTAGTACCTCTATTTCTCTCCCATTGATCTGACATATGGCACTGACCCAAGTTACAAATTGAAGAAATCTCATTCTAGTGTTCATGGAGAGTCAGTTGAGCTTCTCTGAATATCCACGTCAAAGCAGAACGCTGGCTATGCATTCAGAAAGAATGGGTGGGGGTGGGAGCCCTACTAGCTGTAAGCGCTGTAGCTTTCTTTCTCTCTCTCTCTCTCTCTCTCTCTCTCTCTCTCTCTCTCTTTTACTGTCTCCCATCCCCTCTGTCTCTTGGCCCTCTGACCTGTGCAGGTCTCACGTTCCTGACTCCTCTCCCAGCAAGCAGCCGATCGATAGATGGATCTGACTTTACCCTGACTCAATAACCCCTCATGCACTTCCTCTTCCTCAGACTAGTGATTGTGCATGTGCATGTTTCAGTGTGTGTGCCAGTAGAGGAAGGGTATGGGTCTGCATGTGCAAGTTTGTGCTTGCAAGGCATGGTTTTGGGTGTTTTTGGCAGAGCTGCGCTTGTGTGTGTGTGTATCTGTGTATCCGTGTCTGCCAGCTCCAGTCTCTCACCCCAGGGCCTAGAAGCCACGGCAGTGAGAAAACAGATTGATTTCTCCCCTCCCACGCACAAACAATTAACTACACAGCGCTCAATTAGACACACGCTGGAGACGCCTTGAGACAAGCCTTCGCCTTGACCTGGGATCTGTTTCCTGCAGACCAACCTATAGTAATTCTCCATTCCTTCAACCAAGCATCATAGGTGTGGAGAGTGGTGGGAGCCAGTGAGATGATAGTAGGAAGATGTTTATGTGCCCTGCAATGGCAAAATTACTGTAGCGTTTCCTGTTGTTCGCGGTACCTTCCTAGGATGTGTCCTCAAAATGAGCCAAGATTATCTTTAATGATGTAGACGGTGTGCTTTTTCATTATCGCCAGTGTTCACACACTGCTCCACAGCTTGTGCCGCTAGCTGAGTAAGCGGAGTTAGGATGCTAATTTAAAGGCAGGGGAATACCAGTGGAGCGTGGAACCCTCTGTATCAGCCGCCCCATGTCCACCTTGGGGACCCATATCCACGTAACACATGTTGATCATCCAGTAAAGGACAAACAAGGTTGTCATCCCTCCGTCAGCTTTCTGTCACTTTTCATTTTTCCATGTGAAACACTCCAGTGAGCATGTCTTTCTCTGTATCTCTCTCCCTTTTCTTGAGCCAAGACATTTGTCAGAATTTCAACAGTGTCCTCCCACTGCTTCAGTAAACCGGTCTCTGTTTGTTGACTGCCTCAAAAATAGATGTAATTGTCTGTCTGTTCAAGGAAATAAAATTCAACTGCTATTTATTATCTTTTTTTTTATTCTACAGCCAGATTAATATCCAATGGGAATGTATTTAATTTCACATCTATTATTCCATTTTCACCTTTTCCACCATTCCTTTTTGAAAATACTGTAATTAACAATTCACACAATCCTAATTAATGATCAAATTTGCAACAAATGCACTGAACAAATTAATAATCCAGATTTACAGATACTATGTACAGATAGATGTGAATTTTACAAGTATTCCTTATTAAAAGTAGTAAAAACGGGTCATCAGCACATTAAAATTGAGCTGTGACAATTATTTCCACAGATGCTGGCGTTGACGTTAATTGTGATCCACTGCCGCATGGCCAAGTCATTCCAGGCTTTAAGTGTGTCATTCATAACACGGGCTATGGGAGATAATAGAATTTCAGAATGTGTGTGTGTGCGTGTTTATGAAAGACAGACAGGAGAAAGAGCAAAAGAGAGAGAGAGAGAGAAACAGAATTCATAGACGTACAAGCTCCAGTGAGTGTTAACATTTCTAATTATCTCACTGTCACGTCTGGAGGGTAAGAAGATAACACCTGAAGTCACCAGGGCGGCGGAGTGGGCATACACACATAGAGAGTACACACACACACACCCTCACACACCTCCCACCTCCTGCACTTCTATGCTAGGCCCTCAGATTTGTCTCTCTCTGCATGATTGCCTCCACCTATCACTCTACTTTTTCTGTCTTTCCCTAATTTTTATTCTCCCTCTTTGTTGCACTCACACTCTCTGCGTGAAAGTCCTGCTTGTGGACTCTCCTTTGTTTACTTACGTATGCACTGATGTCAAGGCACTGTGCTCATCTCACCCCCGCTGCCCTTATATTCAGGCCAGCAATACATTGTGTGTTTCCACTGATGATTATCCTCCTCATACCTATTGAACACGACTTATGGCCTGCGTTTGATATTAAATCCCATGTTGGTTGCTCCACTGATAAGCACCAGAGGGAAGGAGGGTAGATTTAACTGGTTTTAGTAATCACAGTTGACCCCCTCTTCTCTATCCATGCAACTGTGTATCCCAACTGAGGGATTTGAATTAATAATGTAGGCTATGTTGGACTCTGCTACAACATAAATGTAAACACCTTTTTCTATACAGCCTGAGACATAATATGAGATTTCACGGTATAGCACTGCATTACTACTGTAGCTGCACTACCATCGCCAACTTGCTATATTCTACATCTCGCTTAAGGGTTGATGAAATATTCACAGACCTGAGTGTTACAGCAATATCTGGTGCTGTGGAGCTTTTTAAGGTCAACTTTCACTGAGGCTCTTTCTTGGCAACCTGTCCTGTTTCCCCTCTGATGCCCTGCAGAGGCCCTTTCGGTAGTGACAGCCATTCTCCTGAGACTTCCTTCTCTCTGTCACCGAGCCATCCGCCTCCCCTCTGGCCTGCTAACCGCAAGTGGTATGAAAGCTGGGAAGATTCTACTATAGGTCTGGGTCAGGGTGACTCACTGGGTACTAGAGACCTGGCTTGCGCTCTTCGAGACTGTTTAAAATTATAGAGGCATTCACACAGAGGAGATCCTTGCAATATTAATCACATTAGAATCAACAGAGCTGTCAATCACACAAGATACAGTACATTGTCCTTGTGCCCTAACTGCATGGGCTCCAGTGTCATTGCCATTATCTGCAAAGTCAAACAAAGAAAGAAATGGCAATTTTTTCCACAAGACATCTACAGTAAACACAAAGAAAGCAAATATATGTGTACTAGACAGCTCTGCCATTAAGAACTTGTATAAAGGCCAACAACTCCTGCTTGGCAGTGAAGAAGCACAAACACAACGCTTCCCACATTTACAGGCATACAAACTACAACAGCCTGGTTTCAGTGACCCAGCATCCTGGTTAGCAGCACAGTTTGCCCCCTCATGCCTCATCATCCAATCCGCTGACACTCACAAAACCATAGTCTGATGGTCTGCTCTGTGGCCCAACTAGCCAGCTTTACCAGCACAGAGGTCCAATGTGATCCGTGGCAGTTGCTCCTCCCATCTCCCATAGCTCTGCTGCTGTGACATCACAGCCAGGGCCCTGATTGGTCACCAGATGGCTGCAATGATTGGATTGTGGCCCAAACTGTGCAGGCTGAATCACTGGCTTAGTGCTGTTCTGGATACTGATCCAGCCCACCTGCGCTGCCCAGCAAACAGACACACACACACACACACACATACAGCCCACACTTGCAGACGTGGACATACGCACATACGCAAATACACTCTCACATAACAAGTATCAATGACATTCAATTAAACATGCTCATTCAAAAAAATAAGTCACTTAACTGCCAACAACTACACCTTACTCCTCTCAATCTGCCTTTACCTTTTATATGTCTTGTCAATTGATTTTAAAGTACCCCTTTTTGAAGATTATGGCCCTTTAAAATCTAAGTGCCCTTGTTTAACTTAGCTTAAACGACTCTCCCTCTTTGCTTCGTGGGTTAGGCCCCATTTCAACATTTCTGAGCACTGTCCTGGGAGACATAAAGTGAACGAGAAAGCAAGGGCATTCAAAGAGAGAGTGAGAGAGAGGTTTGCTATACTATGTGTCAGTCTCTGAGTGTACCAAGGCTTTTACACATGTATCTACTTTCGCTCACTGTCTCTGTTCGGCTACATGAAGCAATAAGTAGCCCTTAAGTGCAGGCATTCTCTTTTAAATACACTACAAATGGACGTTAGCTTCTACTTGAGCCTTGAGAGGCACTCCTGAAGCTTTCCTGATTGAGACATGAAACCAGAGCACTCCTCTATTCCCTCCTCTTCCTGCATTCCCAAAAGGATGCCTGCAGCGTGCCTCTCTAAAGATACCCCTGGCACACAAATCCGCACCACACAGTTCCCTGAGGACAGCTGCCAGCATACTGCGGTGTCCGTCCGTACAACCAGACCTCCACTCCATTTATGGTGTCCCAGTCCCAGAGTTGCACTTTTGAAACATTCACATCACTATTGTCACTTATTTCAGTCCTGCAGAATCCTTGCCAGAATTGTTCCTCTCTGTTGTGTCAATATTTTCCGTTTTCTTTATGCACTTTAGTCTCACACTCTCCCCTGTTTCCTGTTGTATCGGCACTCAGCAGGCTGATCAAACACTTGCATCTGCAGCTTTTTTAATCCCTCCAGAAGAGAAAAAGAGAGCTGCACAACCCTCTCATAAGCCCAAAGGAAACAAGCACAAGATTTGGCAGTGGGACAGACCCCCTGCTGCACCTGTGCCCGTTCAGGCAGATCAGTATTTAGCTGGGGCCGCCTGCTGCCCTGGGGACAATGAGAGGGGATGGACGGATGGACCGAGTATTTGAGAGGAAGACTTGGACACCATTCCCCACCCTGTGTGCCAGCGTTACGGGTCGAGTGGACCAAATGTCTACTCACTGGCACTAACACACAGCTGTTTGGTGATCTGCCTTTGGGCCAGCCCCACACAGACACACAGACACACATACACACGAAGAGGAACACATTCAACATCTTGTCAAACATTGCCATCTCCTCTTTTCTGTAGACTATAAAAGAAGAAAGGGGAAAAGGGAGGTTGTATAGGGAGGGCTGGAATTGAAATTATGGCCACTGTTAAGTACGTGTAATTAACAGTGTTTGATTTGAAATAGCTAGGAAGTAGCCGATTAGAAACTAATTGTTTTGCAACAGTACTTTCATCTACACCACCTTGCTTTGCATTTCAATGCATACTGGCGAAGCTTCAGACTTGTCTCACACTCTTTAGCCAAGGTCGTCATTACAGCAGAACGAGCTTCACTCTAAATTCAGAGAGAAACCATCCCACCTGGTGCCAAACACTCCCTCTCCTCTGATATTTAAGAAAGCTGTTGATCACACCTGTTCCCACTCCATCCTTGGACGTGGGAATCACGGTGAAGGGAATGGCACCGAATGTGTTATCTGCTTAGGAGCTGTGACGCTTCGTTTCTATGGCAACGCTCCACCCAGTGTTATAGTCACTTTGCTGTCTTTCCTTTCACTGCCAGCTATTCTCTGAGACAGTCTGGGTACAACAAAAAGGTCCAACAGCAGTGGACTAAGGAAAGGAAGCCAGGAAAAGAGGGCATGCTCAAGTCCCCCATGTAGCTACTTGATATTGTTTTGTATATTTTATCATGCTTTTTTCTCTCTCTCACCGTAGCTATTTTGCCTGAATTTTGGGTTGTTCAATATCCATGTTTAGAGCGTATTATTTACAAAGGAAGATTTAACTCATAAATTCATTCTCCTATTGACTAAAAGCTATGTTTACCTAATTATGCACAAAACATACATTCATCAGAATTATTTGTGCCTATGTTTCCTCTTAAAAAATTAGCACAGGAGCCTGTAGTGAGGCAGTAACACCCTCCCCTGGGAGTCTGGTCTCATGCAGGGATGTCAAACTGCATGACAAACTGTTGTCCCGATCGATATGGCACATTATTGATCATTCGCTGATGATCAATGCCTCCTCCTTGTCTCCTCGTCATTACTGCAACAAGTGACATTAATGAGCTCTCATTATCCTGCCTTATATATACTCTCACTCTCTTAAACCTTGTATTTTGCACTCTCACATAGTGTGTGCTCTCAGGCACACAGGGAGCTACAATACCTAATGTGTCATTTACTTAATTAGATCGTGACGTGCAAGAAATCACACAGACACACATCAGTGTGTACATGTGTGTGAGCATGATTGCACAAAACTCAGCAGCAAAAAGAAATCTTGCCGTGGAGTCTGTTGCAAAATGAAACGACACCTCTGTCCACACAGGGAAGAGATGGAGAGTGAAAGCAGCAGAAGAAGAGGCAAGATGAGAGGGGAGGCTAGAGAATAAAAGACCAGTGAAGAGTAGCTATATCACTCCCTCCCTCTTTCCCTCTGGCTCTGGATCTTTGCGGGAGAGAGGTGAAGGAGAAAGATTATGAGTGAATGAGGGGCAGAGACGAGAGACTGATCAGTCTCTGAGGCTACAATGGGCTAAGTGGGAATAGGGGTGCAGTAAAAAGGCAAAGCTAGGCACAGGCGACCACCTTAACTCCTTTAACCGTATAGCTCCACCACTGCATACAAACATACACAAACAGACAGTAATGGAGAGCCTGATGGGAAAAGACAAAGAGGAGGGGAGGGAGGGAAGGATGAGGAGGTAGATCAAGCACATAAAAGAGTTGTAATTAGCTAAGGAAAGAAGCAAGTGGCAGATAGTAGAAAAAAGAGATATGTTGAGGGGATGAAGAAATGAAGGGCTAGTGAGTGGGTTTAGAAAAGGTGTAAGGAGAAACAGAGCACAGATGAAAATGGGAGAAGGTCAGGGATGTAAAAGTGTGAGGAGACAGAAAAGAAAGTGAGAATAGTGTGTGAATGTGAGAGCTGCTGGGCCTGGGAGGAAACTCAAAGGGATCTAACCATGGGGACAGAAATATGGCAGCGTAGAGTGAAAGGGCAACTGATGAAGATGGAGGAGGGCCGGAGTGGGGAGGTTGGTCTTTAATCAAAATGTTTTTCAATTAATTTTACAATTAGGGTGCTGCTCGTTAGCTTTAGCACACACAAGAAATGACATTGCTAGCCGTGCTATGCATGTCATTAATATAATGATGACAGATTGGCGCTCCTGTGGGACTGCCTCTGCTCCGTGACAGCTGGGCCTTCCAAACAATGTCACCTGACCGGCATGACATCACCTAACCTCTTTCAACATGGCTGCCAGTGACACACAGTAAATAGCCAGTAAACAACAGCTACTGCACACTCACTTGGCTCTGCGAGGAAGGGCAATGACACAGACAGAGAAGCTGCTACTTTCCTTCTCCCTCCCACCATCCCTTCCTTCGTCATTCATACAACGACATATACAACCAAACAAACAGAGAAAGGAAATAAAACTCCCGCCCACCTTTTAACAAAAAAATGCCCAAGGTGCACTTGTGTTATGGTATACTGTATATTGTCTCACAGACAATCAATCACTTGAGGAACTGAGCAGACGCACACACAAATTCACATATCCACATACCACACACTCTGCTGGAGCCTGACTCTCTTATACAGTGTTGTCATGGCAACCCCATTAAGGGAGGACACTCAGGCTGCAACTCTGGTGAAATCAGCCTGTCTCTCTTCTACCTCTCTCTCTTTCTTTCACACACACCTTCCTTTCCTTTTGCTCCCAGCCATTTCTATTTGTCTCCTTCCATTACTTTCTCTTCCTCGCCCATTGTCCTTTTCCTTCTATCCTTGCATCACCCTTGGCGCACCCCTCGTCCCGTCTCTCTCCATTACTGTGCTACGTTTTCATCTTTTCACCACCCGCCTCCCACTTCCCAGGCAAATGTAAATATGTCATCTCACTTCTCAAACCCTCAATGTGTTTATATCTCAGACTTTTGTTTGGTCTCCATCCACACATTCTGAGGACCGTTGTGTCTGTCTGTGTCAGCTTTGTCTTTCTCTCTCTCTCCCATCCATCCTTAGAGACACAGAATACATTTGTGATTGAGGCAGCACCTCTCTTCTTGTGCCCTCTCCAATTAAAGGGGAGATTTACAGGGGGAATCAGTCAGAGGGCAGCCTTGGAGGACAGCTTTAATAAGGGCTCTGTGCTGTACTGTTCTGTTTTTCATGCTCTCTCTCCCTCTCTCCTAGGAAGATGGCTTGCCATTTAGCAGGTGCAAGGACAGGAGACAGGAGAAACAGGTTACATGATAACCTCTCCCTGACAGGAACATTAAACAGTGGCCCAGCTGTTAAAAGCCAGCCAACCAACAACGATTAATGCCAATTTGCAGGTGCCCCAACGCAGTTAAAATTATCACATAAATGCAAGCTCTAGAACTTTGCTGCTAAGACAGACATTATTTAAGCTCATGCCTTCAAACTCAGCTGCCACTAGTTCCATCCCATCCATCTTGTCGCTCACTAACACTTGGTGAGCCCACTGTGTAGCTTCACAACTCATGATATTAATGGCACACCTTAACAAATAATAGCTTGTTGTTCAGATACCATGTCAGTCCAGAAAGATTGCTATAGAAACGCTGCCATCCTCCCATGCCTTCGTACTTATCGCTGTTAATGCTCATCCCTATGGGCCACCTGTTTGCCACAAGCCAGAGCATAAGGCTTCAACCCCCATCCATCCTGATCCACTCCAACCCACTTGATGAGCTAGATAACAGAGTATGGTGGAGAGCACACAGGATGCCCCCCAGAAAAGTAATCCGGAGATACAATGAGCGAATACGTAGAATAAGCAGCGGGGCCCAGGGCTAGCAGGAGGCCTGCATGATGAGAAGAGAAGGAGAATAAAAGAAAGAGGGGCAGAGATGGAAAGGAAAAGAGAATTGGAGGCAACATAGTGAGTGAGTAAAAGAAGGGGAGGTAGCTGAATGAAAGGGAGATTAAAAGGGAAGGGTAAAACAAGTGGGGGGTAGTCTTCATTAAAGGAAGCAGTAAGGAGAGAGCAAGAGCGAGGGATGTGAAATGTAGGGAGTGAGTAGGTGGTAGGATGTGTGGGGATGAGAGTGGTGAGGAAGGGAGGAGAAGGCATTAGAATGAGACTGAGGCATCTGCTGTTGCTCCACATGGATGTTTATCCAGCCTATGGCTTCCTGAGAGACACATAGTAGAACTTCTCTCCCCAGAAGCCTCCTCTCACATCACTCCGTGGGCCTTTGTGTTTGTGTGTGCAGAGAAGTTCAGATACATTTCTGTGCTTAATAGTCTTTGCATGTATTACGCACCGGCCCAGTATGTGTGCCTGTGGTGTGCCTGAGCCTGTCTAAGTATAGCATCAGTGTCTCTTTTGCATGTGTGCTAGTTTGCTCTTCCCTGGCTCCAGTTGGGTTTCAGTGTAGTGTAAAGCAGCACAACCCCTTCAGCAGGCTGGTGGTTGTGCTCAGTCCTGGGTGAGGGGGAGGGTTGGAAGTGGGTGGAGGGATGGCGGCAAACAGAAAGGATAAGTGTTTATATTTAGCTCCATGCACAATCAGTAGGGAGGTCAGATTGAATATTCAAACCACTGCTTAATAATAGCATTGCATTCTGTTAATACACACTGACCACAGAGTAGCTGACTCAGAGCACAGAAACTGTGTTCAGACTAACAGCAGCTACGGCATGAGAATTGCAAAATGGAGAGGCTCTGTGTTGCAGCGTGGCTGTTATGAATATTTGAAGCAGCCATCTCGCTAGGCTCCTGTTTGTTGCTTAAGGGGGGAAACATGGGCGCGGGCACAGAGTGGTTGGCAGTGCACAGAGGCCGGGATGGAGGGGGGTGGCGGGCAGTGGCGGAGGCAGCGGCCCGTCCTGAGCCAGGCAGCAGGCGGCTCAGTGAATGAAAGCAGGGCAGGTCATGTGTGGGTGGGGAGGCGGGACTCTCCTGCTGCTGAGACAGATGCCACGGTTGTTAGGCTTAATTTCTTCTGCCAAGCACCACCCAGAACTGGCCAAAAACAAACTCAAATGCTTGTGGCTAGTGTGTGTGTGTGTGTGTGCGTGTGTGTGTGTGTGTCAATAAAGAGAAAGAGCTCTGTTTGATTCGGTATCAGGCTCTACCAGGAGCACACACAAGCAGAGCAGTAATCGTTTACTGTTCAATCCTGTCCACCTTCCATCTCCTCCTGTGTTCTCTGAGTCTCTTTCTCAGTCCTATCTCCATTTCTCACCATCCATCTTCCTGACTCTTTCTAGTCTTTCTTTCTCTCTCCATCTTTACTCCATCTTTCCCTCTGCAGCAAACCTGGCTCCCACTGCAGTGAAAAGGGGAAAGGCAGAGAGAGGGTGGGGGTGGGTGGGGGGGACACAGAGAGACTAAGAGAGAAGTGAGAGATAAAGAAAGAGCAGTTTGGTATTTGGCTCAGTGTTGCATTATTGGCTCTGGTTGATCTCATCTGAGCAGATTACAGGAATACAATACTAACAAATCACAGTTCTGCCTCTTGAGCCTCACACCCTGTCACTCGCACACAAGCACAACACACAAACGCTGACTGTCTCTCACACACAGACACACACACACTTGCACATTCCCCTGAGCCCACACCTGTAGCCTTTCTCGCCTTTCTGTAGTCGCTTCTCTTTATACCTAACATTACATACAAAACCAACACTTGAGCGCACACGTCATTCAACACTCCGCTGCCTTCCTTGACAAGAGGCATCACCCATGCAGCAAGACATAATTACCTCTCGATTAATTACTAAAATTAATAAAGCAGCAAAAAAGACACATTCTAAAATCGGAAAGCATTCAAATTTACCCCTATAATGTGTTCATTATAAATGAACACTTATTTCTTCTCCTCCACACGCTCTATTGCTTTTTCTTTCTCTTGACTCCTCTCTTGACTTCTCCCAGCCCAACTGGGTTGGAGGCTGTTGGAGTGGGGGGTGGGGTGGCACCCTGTGCCAAGGCCAATACAACAATTTTATGACTCTTTACTTACTCATTAATTCAAGTATTGATCATGTTTGTGTTTAAAGGTGAGGAAAAAGAGAGAAGGGAAGTCAGAAAACCGAACAGAATTCATTAACAATTCATAACCATCATTGTCATTCAAGAAAAAAAAATGCTGCACACAAACACGCACACACTAGCACACGGCCCTCAACCCCCAAGGACGAACATATCATACACTTACACTTTGGATGTCGATCCAAAAACATTGATTCACACTTCAATGATACTTATTCATTTATCATTTACTCATTCATGCACATATACATTTCACGTCCTAGAAGTGCCAGCTGTGGCTGAAGTCTGGTAATTGATTGACTCATGTAGGATTTTGTTTTTCTTTTCATTCATTCAACACGAAAATGTAAGCCAAGTTACTATTGTTATGGACTGTGCTGCTCCTGTGTATTTTTCCCATCAATCAAAGAAAATAAAGCACTCTCCATCTCCTGCTGTATTATGGATTGAGGCATTGACATTTTACAGTATTAACTGTAAGTTCTCAATGTAAGGCTTTCCTGAATAAAACGGAGCAAAACCGCAGAACAATTGCATTACAGTGCTTTAAAAATCAAGAAACTGTTGTGCATGTACATTATAAATGCTACACTTGCCATTGTGCAGCACAACAGTAATCTCTCGCACACACAACACACAATGGTGAAAGCACTACTAAAAGCGCGTCATGGTGTCTGGGTGGCAGACAGGCTTTGGAGACAACAACGGTGAAAATTAAATTCCATTTAAGGCTAATCCCATTTCCAACCTCTGCTGAGTCTCACTGCTATTGTGACAGTCAAGGAAATCTGTCTCAATTGTTCCATTACGGGAATTGATGGTGAAACACGATACAGCATAAATAATGGAGCTTGATCACCAAGAGACAGGACCTGAAGGAGACTACGACAGGGTCAGACAAGCATGCTGCAGCCAAGCCTGAGACAATATACAGTATGGTAGGGAGGGCATAAGCACAGAGCCATGCCAGATAAGAAGTAGAGAGAGACAGGTGAAAGGCTGGGAGAGAAGAGGGGACAGTAAACAATGTGTGTGCATTTATGTCGTGCTAATGCTCTTGACATTTCACGGACAGTATTGTTTTGCTGCTGCTGTTACTGACAGAGACAAGGTGAGAGCGGGGAAGGATATGAATGTACCACTGGCTGCAGGACAGACAATAGCCTTGTCCCAAATGTCTCAACATCAGTACACCACCACATATATGTCACACACATAAACAATTATATACACGCACTTTGTGGCATTGAAAGTGAATCAACCATTGGCATCCCAAGGGAAAAAGAGCAATAATAAATTATCTTGCTGCTCTCTAGCAACAGCACCACTCTAATCGAGCATTGGCATTGCTTAGTGGTTCTCTCCCTATGAGAGTAAACATACTCATCTATTACATGAAACAAAATGGTTCCCAGTTACAGCATGCCAAGAAGGTTGGGATTATTATTTAATAGAGTTACTACTAAAAATACAAACCTTAATTTTTAGTACCCCGATGATGGCAAGAGGCAAGGATAAAAAACCCTCCCTGAAAAATTTAACACAGAGCAATCCCACTTGCTATAATTACACAGAACATGAAATAAGGTGTTCAAATGCAGCTACATTTATATGCCAAAGAGAGATACGCATCCCCTGATGTAGAAATGACAGGAAACTGACACATAGAGATCGATGCATAAACACTATCCACCTACTTTTCAAATTTGCATTCATTTCACATCCAACTCGAAATTCACATCCAATTTTACAGTCAGTTCACGTTCAAGCTGGCACTCAAATTCAGCCACTTGTGCATGCAGCTTGTATTCGCGGGTCAGTGTGGTTAAAGCTGACACTTTCTGTCAACACACCCATCACTAACCCCCATTACCCGCTCACTTAGTCTGTTCTATCATGCCTCACTCATTCATTTGCCCACATGCGCACACGTGCAAACACGCAGTCATCACACACTTGTTTGATCAGCAATTTGTTCATTTGCTTAGGCCTTCACTTGATCACAGTAATCTCACCCACTCATGTGACATTTGTTCATGGTCTCAGCCACTCTCATCTGGTCCCCATCTAGCTCTCAGTCCCACCACTCCTCAGTCACGTGCTCATTACTCTTTACACACTTGCTCCTTCTACTTCCCAGTCACACACTTTCTCTCTCTTTCTCTTCCTCTTTTGCTGTCTCCATCACATCTGGCACATCTGCCTGTCTCTCTCCTTTATTAACCCTCCGGATGACACAGTCCCTCACCTCACTTCTCTGTTCATCCTCCATAACTCTTTCTGGCTAAGAATGTGGTCTCCCTCTCATATAGATTGCCTCCACCCATTCCAATAAAAGATTTAAGAGCTCCTTTAAGTGCTAATCAGGTTGTCATCCGTGCAGCCAAAATCAGATGCTTGATAAATAAAGGCTTGTCTCTCTTGGCTAGCGGCTCACTGTGTTTAAATAGGTGACACCGGAGTGCATTCTAAGCACACCAGATCGATGCCAGAACCCCTGGGGTCCCCTGAAACGGTGAACAGAGACAAAGCTTAGCGCTCACTAATAACGCAGGGATAGGCAACTTGCTCCCTATTTTGAGAGGAATTCTCCCTGGGCTTGTCCTCCACTCCCCTCACTCTTTTTTCTCTCTTTCTCATCACGACAGCCCATTTCAACTCGCCAGTTGGCAGAATTGCTTAAAAATAGAGACCAAAACCTTTTTTTTTTCTTGGTGCATTACACAGAAGGTTAAGCTGTTGCACTGAGGGAAGTGCATTAAAATATACCAACAGTAACAACAATCACTCCCATCTTCAGTCCCCAACCAGCACACTCTCTGCTGTCCAATCATCCCATCACATCCCACTATGGCCAATTTGCTGCTATGCCCAATCTTTCCTCCGCAGTCAAACTGTTTGCCATCACTCGAAATACCATATCACCAGCCCTTGCTGTCACCCGCCAAGCCATATCAACAAAACTCCCACCCTTGTCCAATATATCCAGCACCAAGCTCGGCTCAACAGACATGTGCTATCACTGACCCATGCCTACACAGGACTACAACACAATGCTCAGTCTTAACTCTTCTCAGCCCCCTAACTCATCTCACCTTGTGTCCACTTACATTCCCTCCCATGAAAGCTCTACACCCTGCGATGGCAGTATAAAGGTCCAACTCTCCCTCGGTGGTTCTTTTCCCTCGCTTTGATTTTCTGTCCATCAAGGGGGCGTGGATTAGCGGTCTCTTGTTTATCTGCTCGTCAGTTTTATCTATCTATCACTAAGCCATCCGCTGTGCTGCAGCGGCCTCAGCACTGCATTAATCCCCTATCAGCCAGCCAGCCATCCATCACCCTGCTGTCTATCACGTCAGATCCATCATCCGCCCATCTGTCTCATACTGCCCATGCTCCGAGATGATCTCCTCGGAGAGCCCCACTGGCGAGTCACACAGAGTGGAGGGGACGGCGGGGCAGGAGGAAATTAGAGGGAAATGCAGAAACAGAAGACAGGGGAGAGGGAGAGAAGATTATAGCCTGCCCTTCCCTCTCCCTCTCTCAGCCTGCATCCTGCTGAAAGCATTCTCTTCATGTCACTACATGCTTATTAGCTGTTATGTTTGTTTAATTGTAATTTGTTTGTTTTCCTCGCCTACTAATTCTAGCCAGTGGGAGAAGTGCCATTAGAGGGAAAGATAGCTGCTGGGGATGGGGGTCATAAATCCCATAAAACCCAAATGTAGTGAGAAACCGTGGCCCCTCCTTCTCCAGCACATTGAAGCAAGGAGGGGATATTGTCTAAAGCCTCCAGCTTTAAAAGAGCTCAATATCTGGGTTCATCAGGGGTCATTTGTATTTCCATCCATATCTGCTACCATCGGAAGGTGAGTGAGGGGTAGACATGAGCAGGAGAGAAGGTGAATGTAGGCCAAACGTTAGTACACTCGCAGAGGAAGGGGAGTCCACACAGGTGGGTGTAAGTGCAGGGCGCTGGGGCAAGAGAGTGTAAACAGGCACATATTATGAGAACTAGTGAGCACACAGACATTGAGGTCTGTAAACTGCAAATGGTAGGTGAGCAAACAGGTATGTATGTGGGCTGAAGCGCTGCAATTATTTAGACAAATAAGAGTCTGTGAGGGCAAAACAAATTGTTTAGAGGGTAACCGAATGAGTACAGAATGTCGATACATTGAGACTGTTAGTGCAAAGAAAAAACAAAGGGGAAAAGAGGAAGTTTAATATGCAGTCTAGCAGCTATGCAGAGACCATAAGCAGTAGATCTGTGTTAGATCTGTGTTTGTTTAGATACACACTATCACCTGTGTGAATAACCTCAAGGCAATTGTACAATTATGGTTTGCAGTAACTCCATTTGCTTGGTAGCCAGTGTTTACATGACTTACTTGATGCAAAGTAACCGAGCAACACATCTTTGTAGCACCACAAGGAAAACGGTCTATGTGTCTATGTTTTGTTGTGATGATGAATTTATAGAACTCCATAACACAGGCTGTCAGTTGCAGAGTTAGTTGTATNAAATAATGCTTTGCTTTGTTTTCCTTTGTGTTTTCCAGCCATGCAGCTGTTTGCACAAAACACCAAAACATTTCTGAATGGAAGTGTATACCAGAGTACAGCAGAAGATTGATTTTGGGGTCAGACAATTGAGTTATCCTTTCTTCAAGTGTGGCTTTAATTCAACTAAGATAATCTAGTTAACATGGTTACATGACAGGTGCAATAATTTGAGCACTGCCTTAATCTGGTTATAATCAAATTACTGGCATTCGTGGAGTCCTTCTCAGAGTGTAAAGTAGCTCTGCGGAAAAAAAGAAATCCTTTGAAAATGCTGCTTAGTGGTGAAGGCTAGTATATCCTTGTGTGTCTTTAAAAAGACTTTCAGTCATCCACACAGGATCCTCTTTAAGCAATGTCACATGGCTCTTCCCATGCCAAAACAAAACCTAATGAATTATATTCAACGAAATTTCTTACAAAATGGAAGTACCTCCCATATCTTATTTGCTGGTAAACCTAAGAATATTTCACAGAGTATCTTCAGTCATTTATCTTATTAACTATATACAGTGTAATATAATACACAGCAGAAATGCCAGTAGAATGACAGAGTGCTGCCCTTTGCATTTGTTTGAACTTGTATGGTAATTAAAATATATCCTTAGCTGTGGTCCTTGTCATATGATAAAATAAACACATGGAGAAGGAGTTTTCATTTCTGCTGTATTTTATTACATGGCAGAGTTTACCACCCAGTAACAAGCTACCGATGTTCTTCCTGAATTCCGATGTTCTTCCTGTCTCTACAGGACATACAATAGCATACAGTATTAAGATGCTACTGTAGAATTACATGCCACGCCTCAGAAATTCATTTGCTGATGATCATTTTCTTTGCTGATGATCTCTCTTATCCAGTCAATTGTGTTTACCCCTATGTAGTCAAATAGCTATGTAGGATTACAGCTAGGACTGCCTAATGTCTTGTGAATAGAACTAGCAGTATGAATGCAGGCAGCCGATTGACAGCTTCTGAATAATATCAAAATCGGTGGTCCTCCATTACACATGGAATAGGAGGAAAGAGATGTGTGAAGCAACTGCTTTTATCCATAATGAGCCTAAACAAACATCTCCAAACAAATGTTCTTCTTCCACATGCCACTGAATTAGATGAGACAGCTGTCAGAAAGCATCCATATCCATCCTGAGTTAGCTCTAATTGGAGAACTACTCTCCCTACTCTGGCCCTATTTGACAGATACTGCTCAATCACTACACCGGTGCTGAACACTGCTCCAGCCCTGCAATCTGCAATTACAACGCTACTGTTACACATTGACATCTCACATGCTGCACACATCCAAGCACAGTACTCCTACATGCATACTTTTGCATTGTGTGTGCATGCATGTTCACATGTACATTAATGCTGAATGTGCATTGCTGAGCCTGCATGTGATATGTTATTTTTATAACATACAATAGCAGCATGCTGTTAAGAAAAGATATAAATTGTGATTGCTGCTTTTCCAATAAAAGGGTGAAAACCTGCAGTCCATAACAGAAGCAATTACCAGTTACACAAATATACAGAGATAGAGAGACACACACAAACATAAACACTCGCACAGTCTCATAAACACATACCTACATTATTTCGTACACACTGAATTAATCAGCTCTTAGACAAATAGCTGAATAAATACTGTGGATAACCAGATCAATATTGTACACTCAATTCATCTGAGTTCACAGAGATGTCAAATTCTGCATAGTTCCATAACACACTGATTAAACTGGCACCACATTAATTCAGTAAATCAATAAAACCAATCTTTCAAATAAATCAAGCCGCATGGACTGCTAGAGCCAATTGGAGGGCAAGAACACATTAAAATTCCCTTGCTCCAACTGCATATCTATGTCAACCAGGCAGCACACTGATTTGCTATGTGGATTCCACAATTTGTGGAATGAAAACGATTAATCCATGAAACAATAACCAGGGTGCCAAGAAGGCACATGGTAATTCTATAATGATCAAAGACTCAATTAAATCCTTTTCCATTCTGTTCCCTAAATGCCTCATGTCTGTGGCTGCAGAGCAAATGTTTGTGTGTGTGTGTGTGTGTGTGTGTGTGTGTGTGTGTGTGTGTGTGTGTGTGTGTGTGTGTGTGTGTGTGCATGCTTTTGGTTGTGACGTGAGAGAGGTTAAGCTGTGGTCTGGCAAGTGTCTTGTGGTCAGACTATGTCAGATGTGTGGTTCATGTTCATATTTTAATAGCAGTACAGGATAGGAGCACAAGTGGTGTGATAGTTGTTGGATTATAAGTGCATTCATTTCCTGACAGACATGCCAGTGTATTTTATTAGAAATATGTCCTTAACCAGCCTCTATGAAGCCTTTCAGGGCGCCCATCATTTTTTCAACATTCCCCATATTTTGTCCCTGTTACAAATGAAAGTAGCAAAGCACTCAGTTTCTAAAAATTGCTCCAATACTCAACAGACAAAATATCCTTCACATGACCAGGAAAGGTTTGCTGAGCGTGCATGGTAATTTTTAGCAGCATCTTACTTAAAACTGATACTGTTCTGGGTGCAAGTTGTTGACTATTTTGATGTGCTGCTTTACTGAAAAACTTGGTGAGGGCGATAACCCTCAGTGGCATGGACATTACAACCTCAATCCTATGTTTGTAATGTAGGGCTGCAACTATCAGTATTTCTTATTATAAATTTGAGTATATAAAACGTCAGAACATTTTGAAAAAAGGTCTGCAATTTCCCTGAAACCCAAAGTAACGTCTTCAAATTGCTTCTTCTGTCCAACCAACAGTCTAAACCCCAAAGACTCTTTATTTAATTAATATCTTAAATGACAAAGAAAAACAGCAACTCCTTACATTGAAGAAGCTGGAACCAGCAAATGTTTTGGCTAGAAAAACCCCCTGAAATGATTAATCGATTATCCAAATAGTTGGCAATAAATTTTCTTTTGATTAACTAATCAATTAGTAAAGTAATCATATTGCAAAGAAAAAATCATCATAAAATTCCCTCTGATGCCTGTGTCTCATAGCTCCCCAGCCCTGCCTGTCTCTGCAGCAAGGTTAGCATAAAGTTGTGGTCTGGCTTGAAACACAGACTTTACTTAACTCATATTTAGTAATTTGAAATGCAAGTGAGGTCCAACATGTCCCCAAAATTAGACAACCAAGACCTCGTTCTGCTCCTTTGTTATTATCAAAATTTTCAAGCCCCATATATACCAGTAGATGCACTGTATGCTGGCAATTGCTTTAATACTTTTGTGGGTCTAAATATTTTAGCATATGATTACTGTAAGCCCCACAGCTAAGCATTTGTGCTGTGAAATGGTGAAATGAGTAAATGAGCATGTGTGCGTGTAAGTGCGGCACTGTCCATAGTACTGAAACGGAGAGGAGGAGGTCGACAGACAAACCATGTATAAACGCAGTGGATGTAGCCACCATGACATCACCCACTGGTTTGTGAAGTACTGATTTGAAGACTTGAGTTTAGTATTTTTGCCAGAAATGACCTTATTTGGAAGAGTAGGTGAATCTAGCTAGCTTGGTTAGTAAGGTGCATGCGTAATTCACCCTAACTGTGATATGATTAGGAAGCTAATATTGGCAAGCAAAAAAAAGGTTCAAAACAAAAAGTACTTCCCGGAAAAAATGAACAGCTGACTCCTTACAGTGTCTTTTAGTACAACCGAATGCGGGAACAAGACATTTTTAAGTGACCAAAATGTTCAAATTAAATTTCATGAACTGAAAACACACTGTGAAAGGGTCAAAGCTCTTAGACGAAAACATAGAGAGCACCCAATAATAAGTTCATGGCTAGTTAAATGTCCACAGTGCAGTGAATATGATTTGCCTCTATCCTGACCGACAGGTTTCTGTAGTAGCGACTTTTCATTCACAAGGTAGTCACGCCCTAAAGCATACCCTGCTTTATTATCTATTTTACTCAAATGGACCATTATTTACAATTACTTGGAACTAGCAACTGAGAAAATAAACTTATCAGAGAAGTGTTTACTAAGGTAATAAAAATAAGTGAGAAGTAGGGTGATTTTGTCATTGAGTCCAATGCAATGTGACTTCTTTTTGCAACCAGTGGAGTCGTACCCTGGTAGCCGTTAGAAAGAATGTAGGTTTAAGGCACTTCCACATTTGCTTTACTTTTCAGACTCAGATGTTGCTTAAGACAGACAAAACAGAACACGTCACTGAGTTTGATCAGACAGAGCACAGTTTGAATGTAACATTTGTAAAAACACTGGGCATTATAGGAAACATTGCAAGTAGTGAAAAGAGTTTTGAAAATAGAACATTTGAATTTCCTCTTTCAATAAAGGCTGAATTGTGGTTATTTTAAGCTACTATAATAAATGCTTTGATTAACAACAGATCACATGATGTTAAAGGTGTCGCTCAAAGTGACGAGACACAGAATAATTACCTGACTCTGCTGTCCTTCAACTTTCCTGTTTTGGTTTAGTCTCACCATTCTCATCAACCAAGGTCGTAGAGGTTTGGTCTCAAAATCGGTAGACACACAACAACCCACTCCTACCCTCCACACTTACATTTAGTGGCTGGCAAGAAACATGTCTCCAAATGACATGACTATTACTCTGTGTCTACTGGATGTGTAAATAGGCAACTGTTTGCTAAGACCTTTACTATAAGGTGGTATTATGTCGATGTTGTATTTACAACTTGTTACATTGCCCCCTGGTGGGTAAAAATTGATTGAGGGTTTAAATATAAATTGTGAATTTGCCCTTTAACACCAATTTGTGGTATTCACAAAGATCTTACTTAATTACCCCAACCAAATATCTGGAATTTGAGCCAGTGTTCATCTGCCTACAAACCTAAAATCTACCTCAAGGTACACTGAAAATTTGCAGCCCACAGATAAACTTGACACATTTACTGAGTGAACACAGACACTAACATCTCAAGACTGCTGGTGTAGTGGACTGATTAAAAAAACAGCTGCTAAAAAGGTTAATATGCTGTTGCACTCATTCACTTTCCTGCACAGTGTCAGCGAGGTGAACCTATGATACCACAAGTGAGGATAGTATTTTCCTGTGGTTTGTGTCCATATGTGCAGGGGAGCAGAGGGCATGAGGATTGGAGAGCAGCGGCACAGGACAGTCTCAGGTGAGCCACACATGGTCCCAACATAATTATAATCCTTAATTAATCCACTCCGGATGATCTCTCTCTCTCTCTCTGTCTCTCTCTATCTCTCTATCTCTCTAGAAGTTCATTGCTCTAGGTGTTTATTGACTTTTTCCGTCATGGTGCACCTCCTCCCTTTTCTGTCTCATCTGGCATCTGCCTACTGTATGTATTATGCTCTAGGTGTTTTTGCAGCTGTTTATGAATATACGTGCCCTTTCACACCTCTGTCTAGGAGCTTCATCTCCCCTCTGCCTCCTTCCATACCTCCTCTCTCTTTTCTCTACCTGCTTCTCTCCAACTCCCATCTTGGCAGATAAGCAAACAAACAGCTTCTTTTGGTCCCATGTTGTTTCTTAGTGTTGCCTCTTCACACAGCTCACAGCACGAATATGCACACACACACGAACACAGAGACGCAAAACACAAACATGCTCACACTGGTCCAACACCATATACTCCAAGGGGAGTACTGCTGACACAAATACAAACCCACCAGAGCCATCCTCTGTGGAATGACTCAGGTAAGTCTCAGGTGAACATCACTGCTTGCAAGGACCAGACACACACACACACACACACACAAAAACACAGACGGAGTTCCTGTTTATGTACATGTCTCTTCTAATTCTGCTGCCTGACCGAATACGTTGATAGCTTAGAAGATGTCAAGTAACTCCTAAATCAGTCATTGAGTGTGAGGGGTCAGTGGCAGAAAGCGAGAAGTGGATCGTGTAAAAGGAGGTGTAATGAAGGAACATTGGAGTCCTGCAGTAGCAGATGAAGGGTCTGTACATGGCACTAAGCTGAAGGTAATGAGGACAAAGGTGTCTGTATTGATGCTGGTAGAGTAAAAGAGCCGGGTATGAGGAGCAGCGACGACTACTCCTGCCATTACCACTCAGCCTCCCGCTCTGCCCGAGCCAATTAGAGGGGTTCATCTGCCATTCCAGTCCGCACCCTCCGTCAAGCTATCAGAAATACATAAGGATTGATTGGACAAGCTATTAGGTCAATTGATCCCCGTTTACTTTCATCTGTGGGCTCCCCCTTTTTTAGATGGACAGATAGGATGTGGAAAAACAGTCCAATTACCTGAAGACAAGACTTTAACTAAGACAGCCTGATGGACCTTCTCTCCATCTTTCTCTTTGTGTGTGAGGCCTTCCCTCCACTTTTGAGATCAGAGATAGAGACTCCAGTTTGAGACTCGGACATGAGGGACTTCAGAATTGACTCGTCCTCAAAAGCCTTGACTAGGACTAGAGGTGCGGGACTCGTGAACAATGTTAATTTTTAGGAAATGTCTTATGAGCATGCTGTCATTCCCCTACCTGCATTATCTATAACTCCTGCGCATGGCTGCACATGAGAGAGGACATGTGCCATTAATCATAAACTTTGTCTTTAAAACTTCATACAAGATCCACACAAAAGAAGCGCTGAATGCAAAATAGGTTAGTAACCTGAGGTTAGTAAACATGTTTAGCTCAGCATTGGTCATCTAACGTTAGCTTGCTTCTTGCTTTAGCTACGAGCTACAGAAGGTTAACTCAGACTGTGTTATGAAAAGATGAATGAGCGTTTGTTTGCTTGCCAAATTTGTGGTGGTCAATTAAGGTAAGAATTTACGTCGTGCTAGCTGCCATCATGTTAATTATTAACGGTGGCTGCAAACAGGTTACAATTTTATTGTTGATCATGTAACGTTACAGTTTTATTTAGTTAACATTACACTGGGTTTGAGAGTCTGGGGAATATAAGCTGTCATTAATTGCATTGCACATTACATGTTACACGTGCTCTGTAAGTGAAAAACAGGAATTCCTTATAGCTATGCAGTGTTATAAGCAGCCTGGACTAAACGCAGCAGGTGATACAGCATTCATTACCACAAGTGACTTGACTCTTGCTCAAAGACTGGAGACTTGACATGGATTCTAGCTGAAAGACTTGTGAGCTTATATCTCTATTAGCATATATAAGCATTACCACATTTCTCTGATTGTATGAGTGGTTTTCTATAGGTACAAAACGTACGATCACATGGTATTAAGAGCCCCATCGTCACTATACATCTTTGGCAGGAGCTGCCAAAACTGATTTCCTAAAAGGCCACATAACCTGCAGGGCAAGATTATATTGATTTGTGATCATTATTCTGAAGTGCCTTCAAAATTGTATCTTGGCACAGGGTCTTGACAACCCATTAAATACATGTTAAGAAATGAAAACAGACGAACACAAGTGAGCTGATAACTGGTATTTGAAGTTGCTTTTAGCAACATGAATAGGAAAATCATGCGAACTCAAAAGGGCAATCATACCCGACCATTACAAACAGCGGTTAGAATTTGGTTGCCGAAACTGCTGTGACGCACTTTTTAAACGCCAATTCAGAGTCCCCTTTCCCCTAACAAATCATTGTAAAACCGAATGAATTGCTGGTGAGGCTGATTGGTCACATTGATTGAGCATCAGAGTCTTTTCACTGCTGTACACCAAGTTGTCTCTCAGTCGATAGACACAACCCAAATACACCAGGCACTCAATCCAGTGTGTTGCTACATGGGCCCATCCAGCTAATTTAACACCCACTCCATTTATGAAAAAGAGTCCTCATCGATTTTTTTCTGTTCATGCGCTCTTGTTGCTCCTGTTCATTTTCGCCATGCCGGCGCCTACATGTGCGCAGGGCCTGCAGCAATTGAATTGAATTAGTGTGTGGTAAGGCTCCTATAAGATTGGCTTCTCAAAGCCCACACCTTCAGTCTTCCTCCAGATGTAGCAGAGACCACAGAGCCAAGAGCCTGCAGTTATAGGCTGCAGTGTGCATGGCTACATTCACAGACAACTCCTTAACACAAAGGCCATGAGCTTCAAAATGGACGCACACTGCCCATTACTTATTCAGCTCGGCACTACGACAAAGACAATTTCTGCCTGTTGCCCATTATGTACCTGTCCCCCTGTACTGTTGCACTCTGTACTCTTCCCTCTAGCTATTCTATTTCTTTCCCTCTCTTTCCAATCCATTACTGCATGTTCATGCTCACAAAATGTAATCTAGCATTTAAGGGGAAAACAGCCAACACATTACGTGTAGCCTTAGAAAACATAATAGGGTATTTTTGATTGCAATAATTAGTCCAACAACAGCTGTTTAAAACCATTTTCAGTGTGTTTTGTTGGCAGTGGCAAAACACTGAACCACAATAACTGTCATTATAATCATAATGGCTTTCCTGTCAGGACAAGTCTTATCAGGCTGGTGACAAGCACAGAGCTGCCCCTGCCAGGTAAACAGTGCTGCCTACGAAGAGAAGCAGTGAGGAAAAGCTACCTGGCACTAAACAATCTACAGTTTCTAGGTCAGTGCAGTGAAATACTGCCCTATGGATACACAGCATTTTGACAGAACTGAAAAGGGCATGAAAGATTAGCCTTTGCCTATGGACAAGGGGTATATAGGTACATATCAGCACCTCATGAGACGCTATTAAAAAGTATGCATTCTAGTATTGCTACATTCATGAGTTGATACCTCTACCTTAATGGGATGTAATAGGTTGAAGAGAGCCCACTGTTCATGTAGGCTACTTAATTGAAACTACAATAGACAATTTTGTTTAATATGTCAGCATATATATATA
>JAPMOB010214668.1:0-17036 GCA_029875015.1 Lepomis gibbosus
CCTCCCTTCTTCCTCATAACCTCTCCTCCTCCAACTCCTCCTTCCCTCCTCTCATCAACATGTGTTTCAGGTCCAAAATGGGCATCTTTGTCATCTCCGCTTTCTCCATCACCAACATCCTCTTTCTCCTCCCCCTCCTCCTCTTCGTCCTCTACCTGGGATACCAAAAGTGGAGGAAACAGCGCTCCATTTCCACGTCAGCAATAAGTCATTCTGACCTCTTCACCTATCACTCCATCACCATGCAGCTGATCGAATATTTGGGGCTCAGCTTGTTCTTTTGTGGCGGCTACATCAATCTCCCAGAGATGATGTCAGTAGGGATCTCCATCTGGTCTGTCACCTCCCTTGGACAGCCTCTGTTTCACATCCTGACCTGTGTGGAGCGCTACCTGGCTGTTGTTCACCCCATCACCTACCTGGGACTGAGACAGGCNGGCGGGGTCAGGATCAGAAACATCAGCATTGGATGTGTTTGGTTACTGAGCTTTGGATATCTGGCTGTAAATTATCTATGCAGCGTTGAGTTAAATGTGATCTTGTATTGCTGCATTATAGCTTTCTTCTTAATTGTCATCTCTTTTTGCAGCATTTCAGTTCTCTGTGCTCTCAAGCATCCAGGTCCGGGGGAAGTGGGTGGCAACAGGAAGCGAGTTGACCAATCAAAGCAGAGGGCTTTCCACACCATCATGGCTGTAATGACAGTGCTACTGATAAGTTTTGTGGGGAATCTGCTTAGCATTGTAATGTACAATTTATCTGTGATTAGTAATGTGTGTTTAGAGTGGATGTCTTCTGCCTGTTTCGATCTTCCCAGCAGATGTGTGTTACCTCTGCTGTTTTTACACCAGGCAGGTAAATTACAATGTTGTAGTCCAAACACTGAATCAGCAAGAGGGTAGGATTACAAGTGAGAGTATCATACTATTAATTCTCAAATACGAGCAGAGAGTAAAATATTTCAAAATAATTTAAATTTGGGGCTTAAACTTTGATTTGAATCTTGAATGACTGCTGTTGATCATTTTTATGACTCACTAAGAGTCATTTGGGTACCATTAAAAGATGGGTACAATATATTGGTCTTCTCTGCATTGAAAATGAGTTCATAATGAAGAGATATCTGGACAGACTGAAGACTTGTAAGATCCTGGGTTGGAGCCAAACCAGTGACATTTCTTAAATAATCTCCATCAAGACGGACGTTGCAGCACTGATTGGGCAGAATAACGCAATGCATGTATAATCTAAATAGTAATGGATGAGGATTACAACCCTTTGGCACCATCGGTACCAGCACCATTAAGCATGGTAGCATGCTAATATTTGCTGACTAGCACTGAACAAAAGTGAAGTTATGGCTGATGGGAATATTATTAGTTTTGCAGATTTCACAAACCAAAGTACTGACATTTGATTTGACCTGATGCTTGCTCTAGATCCACATAATAATAATCAGGTGTAATCCTCCGGGGAGATGAATATACAAAAATTTGTGGCAACCAAAAGTTGCTGAGATGTTTTAGTGTGGATCAAAGTGGTGGATCTGTAGAGCCATGCCACATGACAAAGCTTAAACTAATGAGACACACTGTGAAACCACTGAAGGTAAATGTCAAGCTTAAAGTTTATGTTTAATACTATTATATTAATGAAACCCTTAAATACACCATAGTTAAAGATTGCTTCATCACCGGCACCAATATAAATTTTCCTCTTTTTCTTAATTTTCTACTTTTAATTTTTTTGGAAACGTAGAAAAGTTTAAAATGTGTGTGATTATTCACTTATGTGTGCACTATTAAATACATTTGTATAATAAAGTGTAGTAGAAAGGTATTAAAGAATAATGATGTATTTAAAAGAAAGGAATAAATGTCATAATGACTCTGTGTGTTTGTGTTTTGGTTTTGTAATCTCACTATAAATCACTATAAAGATCCCGCAGCGCAAATGACAAACAAATGTAAAACACTTCTTCCCCCTAAAGAAGTGTATGATTCTTTATATCCTCTTAGAACCCCACATGAGACAACGCATCCGCCACAACATTGTCAGACTCTTTTATGTGGTGAATCTCAATGTTAAAATCCTGAAACAACAATGACCAACGCATCAGATAGTGATTGTTGTTGCACGTACGAGATAGAAACACTAAGGGATTGTGGTCCATATAGATCAGAACGGGGCTTGAAGTCGAACCAACATGAACATCAAAATGCAATCGCTTCCTTCTCAATTGTGCTATAATTTGCCAAATTTCATATACAGCACACTTGATGACCAACCCCATGATCATCCTCCTGCAAAAGCACAGCTCCAGCACCATAATGCACTGGCATCCTCCTCTAACTTAAAAGGACATACAAATTCCGGAGCAGCCACCACAGGCGGCACCGAAAAAAAAGCACTTTAGCACAATCAAACGTGTCTTGACACACAGCTTTCCAGATAAAAGGGTGTGACGGGCTGGACCAATTAGTGAGCGGCACAACAAAATTAGCAAAATGTGTTTTTGCTAATGGGGAGAGCTGCGGGCCACTTCACAGGCTGTGTGCAATCGCTCCCTAAATGAACTTTGCAAAATCCTTGCAAAGCAAGGATTTTAAAGTTTGATTAAACCTCTCCAGTGCACCCTGACTCTCAGGTTGATACGCACTGGCGTCCTGATGCTCCACAGACGACACCGACATGACAGGTGCAAAAACCTTTGACCTGGAATTAGATCCCTGATCAGTTTGAATGTGTTTGGGCTGACCAAAAGTGGAAAAGAATTTTAAAAGTGCTTTCACCACTGCCATTAGCCTTAAATAGCGCAACAGAACCGCTTCTGGAAAACCAGCTGCCGCACTCATCATGGTCAGTAAATACTGGTGCCCTGATTTGGTTTTTGGTAAAGGGCCAATACAGTCTTTGATGACCTGATCAAAAGTTCCCCCATTACTGGAATTGGATGCAAATGAGCAGGAGGAAAAACCTGATTAGGTTTTCCAGTTATTTGGCAAACGTGACATGATTGGCAAAACTTAGTGACATCAGATTTTAACCCTGTCAATAAAAACGGAGCGTCGGAACACGTCTTTCTAATTCCCGAGTGGTAAGACCGTAAAGTGAGGTATGACATCACTGTATTGTATTTAAATTAGGGAATAACTGTCCTAATCGTTTATTCTGTATATTTTCATAGTTAAATCTATATATAGACCACACAGCACAGATGACAAACTGATGCAGAGATGATGAGCATGAGATTCAAATAGTGATGCCTTCGCTGTGATCTGACCTCCCTGTACCACAACAATGCAAAAACAAATTTGCCTAGTGTAATTTACCGTAAAAAACCATCGTAAAATATGACTTGCAAAAATAAAACACAGCACTGAACACACCTGTTCCTCACACACACATACAAACATCATAATCAACACACATGGATATATTTGTAACAGACACCAGTGAACAGCAGTCAGAGAGTTTGGAGACGCAGGAGAAAGACGATCAGAAAGAAACTCTGTGGAGGTGGGTGTTCTTTAAGATTAACAAATTAGTTTGATTAAAGTTACAAGTTTAGCTATCTAACATTTAGAATTAGTTATCAATGTAGATATTTAGTGTTAAATTGACTTTTCATATCTTATAAACTGATTCTTTGTGGACACTCCATTTAAAGTTATTTTCAAAATGTTATTTTATTAAGTTGTTTAAATTTAAATAAAGTCACTGATACTGTTGATAACTTGTGTTTGTCAAAGGCATTATACATGTATGCTGTCATGTTCTCACACATTAAACTATTTAAATAGGTTTATGTTGTCATTACTTGGGAAGTCGTGAAGTGAAGATAAACACGTCATTCTTTTAGAACTTCCCAAAATGGCTTCTTTGATTACTTTTTAAGATCTATCATGAAATCAACCTCTGATTCTGAATAGTGCAGAGAACCTTTGCCATAAAAAAAACAAGCAAACATCCATCCATCGTCAACCGCTTATCATGTATACAGGCGAAAGGCGGGGTATACCCTGGACAGGTCGCAAGTCCATCGCAGGGCCACACATAGAAAATAACCATGCACACGCACACCTAAGGAAAAATTAGAGTCACCAGTTAACCTAGTCCGCATTTGGACAGTAAGAGGAAGCTTGAGCACCCTGAGAGAACCCATGCAGACACGGGGAGACTCCACACAGAAAGGCTTCCTGACTAAATGTGAGAAACATTGATTTTCTATGTATGTAGATCAGATGGTTACATGTGTAACCATGGTTCTCTCGGTCCCTCTTTGACCCTTTGACGTGGATACTGTTTAAGATACAGGGCCAAGCGTTGGCAACACGTGGTTATATTACCACTACTTTGTTACTGCCCATGCCTGGTTACCCTGAATGTCAAAACAAAACAAAATAAATAAGTGAATAAAAGGAAACGTTCTTTTTGACCATCAAGTTGCAGTCTTAAGTTCGTTTGGGAAATTGCCATTGAATTTGAATCTACTCTTGATGACAACGAAGCACCTTTTATTAGAGAGATTATTTTCTCCATGTTTCCATTTGATTTTAACATTCTGTCTCTCTTCCCCTCCCTCTTTGGTTCTCTGTGTCTCTCCTTCTCCTCTTCAGGTCTCCACATATATAAATATGTCAGTCAACTCCTCTTCCTTTAATGACCCCTCCCTTCTTCCTCATAACCTCTCCTCCTCCAACTCCTCCTTCCCTCCTCTCGTCAACGTGTGTTTCAGGTCCAAAATGAGCATCTTTGTTTTCTTTGCTATCTCCATCATCAACATCTTCCTCCTCCCCCTCCTCCTCTTCGTCCTCTACCTGGGATACAAAAAGTGGAGGAAACAGCGCTCCGTTTCCGTGGCTGCAACAAGTCACTCTGACCTCTTCACCTATCACTCCATCGCCATGAAGCTGAACGAATTCTTGGGGTTCATCTTGTTCTTTTGTGGCGGCTACATCAATCTCCATGAGATGATGTCAGTAGGGATCTCCATCTGGGTTGTCACCACCCTCGGAACGGCTCTGTTTCACATCCTGACCAGTGTGGAGTGCTACCTGGCTGTTGTTCACCCCATCACCTACCTCGGACAGAGACAGGCGGGCGGGGTCAGGATCAGAAACATCAGCATTGGATGTGTTTGGCTACTGTGCTTTACATATCTGCCTGTAACATATCTAAGCAGCGTTCAGTTAAATGTGATCTTGTATTACTGCATTATGGTTTTCTTCTTAATTGTCATCTCTTTTTGCAGCATTTCAGTTCTCTGTGCTCTCAAGCGTTCCGGGCCGGGGGAAGTGGGTGGGAACAGGAAGCGGGTTGACCAATCAAAGCAGAGGGCTTTCCACACCATCATGGCTGTGATGACAGTGCTATTGATAAGTTTTGGAGGCAATCTGCTTTGCACTGTAATGTACAGTTTATCTGTGATTAGTGATGAGTGTTTAGAGTGGCTGTCTTCTGCTTGTTTCGATCTTCCCAGCAGATTTGTGTTACCTCTGCTGTTTCTACAGCGAGCTGGAAAATTACAGTGTTGTAAACCAAACTCTGACTCGGGATGAGGGTAGGATTACATGTGAGAGTATCATACTATTAATTCTCAAATATAAGCAGTTTATGTCAAAATAAAATAAGTTTATGTCAAAATAAAAGTCATTTGGGTACCATTAAAAGTTTAAAATGTTAGCTACATTTAGACATAGAGAATACCATGTCCTCGGTCTTCTCTGCAAAAGTTTATAATGAAGATGAGATATCTGGACAGACTAAAGATTTCTAAGATCCTGGGTTGGAGCCATACCAGTGACATTTATTATGTAATCTTCATTAAGACGGAAATTGCAGCACTGATTTGGAAGAATAATGTGATTTATATATAATCTAAATAGTAATTGACGAAGAATAGACCCCTTTAGTACCATCAGTACCCGCACCACTTAGCATGTTAGCATGCTAATATTTGATGACTAGCACTGAAAAAAAGAAAATTTATGGCTGATGGGAATATTATTAGTTTTGGAGATTTCACAAATCAAAGTAGTGAGAATATCTGATTTGGGCTGATGCTTGCTCTAGATCCACATCCTCCGGGGACATGAATATATTATTAACATGTATAAAAGTTTTAAATGTGTAGGATTATTCACTTATGTGTGCACTTTTAAATACATTTGTATAATAAAGTGTAGTACAATGGTATTAAAAAATAACGATTTATGGCATTGTATTTGAAAGAAAGGATTAAATGTCATAATTGGGCCTGTGTGTTTGTGTTTTTGTTTTGTAATCTCACTCAGGGGGGGTCTAAGGGTACAGTTGACTCCGGCCCAAGGCCTAGGGGGGGCCCAAGCAAAGGTCTATGTTTAACCCTTAAATTGGATCAAGTTAGACACTTTACTTACTGTCTTTTATAAATAAAAAAACTTTTTAGATGTATTTACTTGATAAATAAATGTATTATTATCATTAAAACATATTTTAGACTTGTCATCTGATAGCCCACTCCCCGCTGTTATTGTAAAAAAGGCACGGTTGAAATATTTGGCCATTCAGATGTACAGGACCAGCAAATGTAAAGCGAGTCGCTTTAAACTAACACTGCAGGCTGTCAGGGGCCCAGAAACGAGCAGCCAAAACAGAGAAGAAAAAAATCATAGGGAGGCAATGACCAAATCTCTGGCCAAACAATGTGTTCAAAAGCACCATGTATGTCTGGCAGGCAAAAGAGGAGCTAACAGGCAGACTAGCAAAACTTTAGCTTGCTTAACCTTTAAATAATGTAGCTAACACCAGAGCTGCCAACTCTCAGGCGCTGCGCGTGGCACACACACAGTTGACAATTTTCACACGTTCTCACACCATAAAAACAAATGTATAACTGATAATAACGAGTCGGGACTAGTGAACTGATGCGATGCGATCTCACACGCTGTGAGTCGCAATGAATAAGAGTTTTTCAAAATAACATCTAAAATCTGAGGGTGACCTGCTCTGTTTGGGACTGTGAGCTGCACTTTATCTGAGGTGCTGAAGTGAACATTTGTGTGAATTTGTGGTGATATTTCTGTCTGATTAAAAGTGTAGTTTAGTAAGTTATTCAGTTTATCCACCTCCGCCTCTCATCCAGTAGTAGCCTACAGTCCCAAATGGTTCTGTGTCTGCAGACAGTCTGCTGGGTCCAAATCAGCAGAGCAACATCACAGGCTTATGCACAGCAGAGTACAGGACAGGTAGACTGTTATAAAAATGTTATAAATTCTCATTAATGATTAATGAATATTCTCGTAATATTATCCCTTTTTTTCTGGACCTGTCAGAGAACACAGATATGTGCGAGAGATTCTGAATGTGCAGAAAGTTTTGAACATCAGCAGAAACTTGCTGAAACACACAAGCTAAAGCGCAGGGGTTTCTAACTGAATAAAAATTATTTAATATCATTGAGGTGAGTAAAGGTGCCACAGTCATATTTAAAGTTGGAACCATCATCTGCCACCTGAATTTTGTGTTTCCCTTTCTATGAATAAAGATTAGTAACACCCTCAAGTTGCCTTGTAACAGCCTCAAGAAAGCTGACCTACAGTAAACACTAGTCAGCTGCACATCACAGGTCATAGTATACAGCTGCAAATATGGTTACAGTATAATAAGCTATACATGTGGTAAACCTCTGTTTACATTATTATGATCATTAATTCAGCTGACAGGCATATGCTCATACAGTATTTCAATTCTGTACATAATTGGTGATGGCACAATGGATAAGACACATGGTTTTTGGTGAGAGACCCAGGTTCAATTCCCCACCGTGACCCATACAACCAACATGTCCCTAAGCAAGACACTTAATCCCTAGTTGCTCCAGAGAGGCGTGCGACCTCTGACATAAATAGCAATTGTAAGTCGCTTTGGATAAAAGAGTCAGCTAAATGAATAAATGTATGTAATGTATTTATAATTTGACCAATGCTTTGATTAATGTAGTCCTGAAGATTGAGTTTGATAGATGAAGTATGTGTATTTGTTCAAAAAACTGTAATGACCTTTTGTGCTTTAAAATCATACTGAGTAATTGAATATGTAAACATGGCCTGGATGAGTCTATAACACTAAATTTTGAAAAGGTTGTTAGGGACTCCTTATGTGTCATTATAAGGCTAATGGCCAAGAGCTTCTTTGAAATTGCCCGACCGTGTTTGTATTAGAACTAAGGTTGGGTTGGTCGAGGTGGTGCTGGATTGGATGTCGATGAGGGGCCCAGTTTGGAAAACGTTGTCCCCCTGTCCAAAATTCCTAATGGTGGGCCTTATCTCACTATAAATCACTATAAAGATCATGCAGCACAAATAACAAATGTAAAACATTTCTTCCCCCTAAAGAAGTGTTCGATTCTTTATATCCTCATAAGCTGAATGACAATGGGACAGACCTGACACCATCACAGCACTGACCGGCCACAGTCCACCATCTCACCCCCCACCTCCTCCCTCTCTTACCATGCTAGAGAGGGACATCAAGACCCCATTTACACCTGGTATTAAAATGCGATCTGTATCCAGATAAGTTATCCGGATAATAAGTGTTCTTATCTTTCCTTTGTGTTTGCACCATGTATTTTTAATGCGTTCTCGTTATCCACATTGAGTTCGGATCTCTGTCCTCCAGAGTGACACCTGCGCGTGAGCACTTTGAGGTGGCGGGAAATCAGCTGTAGTTTGTCAACATGGCAGGTGTACGATCGTTGGAGATGCTATTACTGCAACGCCTGTTTCTACTTTTTCTCTGTCGCGATAGGGGTCATTTTCAACATTTTTCTATTAGGAGCAAACAGAAAAGACGACAGGCCCTGTTTGCAGCTGTTGTTATTGCGGCTACTGTGAATGCTACGACAGTGAACTGGTCTCTGTGGATGAGAGAACGGAGTAATGAGTGGTGGGAATGTATTGTCTTGGGGTCTTTTGGCGAAGATGACTGGAGGGCATTTGTTCGACTATATCTGCGAGAAGTTGCGGCCTCTGCTGTCACGGAGAAATACTCTGCTGCGGTCGTCGGTGTCTGTGGAGAAGAGAATAGCAGCTGCGCTTTGGTATTATGCCACAGGGTCTGGGTACACGACAATCTCTCATCTCTTTGGAATAAGTACAGCTACTGTATGCCATGGAGTCTACCAGGTCGCCAGAGTGCTACGGTCTGTGTTTGGTCACTGTTTCGAACTGCCCAAGGGACAAGGGCTTCAGGACCTGGTGACCGGCTTGGAGGAGCGCTGGAGGTTCCCTCAGTGTGTGGGAGCTGTTAACGGGACACATATACCCGTCATAGCCCCAGAGCACAACACGACTGCATATTTCAACAGAAAAGGTTGCCACTCGGTTGTGCTTCAAGCTGTTGTTGACCACCAGTATAGGTAAATATGAATGTGTTTCTAAAGTTCATGTAGGTTAGGCGTACGTAACACAGCTTTTTATCCTACCAAGCCAAACCGCTAGCCAAGACTCCTGCTGCATAGATTATTAAGGGGAAGTGAAGAGGTGTTAACTCCGGTCAAATAGATAGAAGGGGAGAATAAGCAGACCTCAAAATTAAAAGCCTGTGGAAGCCTAAATGTTAAAATGTTAAATTGGCCTAATTCCTTACGTAGGCCTACATTTATTGGTAAAAGAAAAAACTTTAGTCCCAGATTGTGCTTTTTTACCCCCCACCGATGGCGTTAGTACCCTAGCCTAGCTTGTAGGTGAACTGCCTTGGTTTCTTCCTATAGTACCTTAAGCTGGAGTGACACATCACATATTATGCCCTATCTTTAAAAAGACTGCTATCCTTTCAGCACCAGCGTGGTGCAATAAGGTGGCCAAGTTCACGACAATAAAAACACTCAAGGTTTTCAACCACATCGGCAGAAGCGTCCCTGGACACAATAGGAGACCACCTTTTCTTATTGTCAGAACATACAGGAAATTCACAACGTGTGGGTAAAGAAAAACGCCCTCTCGTGTGTTAACGCAAACTCGTCTGCCATTACACCAGCCTCGGCAAGTGACACAACTTTCTTTCCATTCAAATATTTCACAATGCGCTCAGGCAGACAGGTTTTAAAATTCTCTAACAGGACCAGCTCGCATAGCTGTGACAGATCCTTAACTTTACTTGCCTGACACCATTTAGCAAAAAATACACACATTTTGCGAGTAAAATTACATACATCTGGTTGGTCTTTTTCTCAGCCTCTAAATTTCTGTCTACATGCTTCAAGTACCAGTTCATAGGCACACACCTCCTGAGCCTTCCCTTCCAATTTACTCGGAAGCAATAGAGTCCACACATCCTTCAGCCAATTTAGAGTATGACGTCTGTTATCTACCAGGTTATAGAGGAGAGGACGCACGGCCTCCCCTCAGGTCCCTTTGTTCGGCAAATTCTCCAGCTCAATCTGCTGTCCACCACCTGTAACATAGTCAGACACAGAACAGCTCCTCCCTAGAGCAGGGAGGGTAACAGTAGGTCACGGAGGGGGGACATAAATACATTTAACTGAATTTCACACCCAAACCTCATAACGCAGCACAGATGACAAACTAATGCAGAGATGATTGAAATGAGATTCAAATAGTCGTGCTGTTGCTGTGATCTGACCTCCCTGTGGCACAATAATGTGAAAAAAAAATTTGCCTGTTGTAATTTACCGTAAAAATTATAATACGAATTGCAAAAAAACCTCCACACTCCTGCTCTCACCTGTTCTTCACACACATACAAACTTCATAATCAACACACACACACACCTTAACCACTGATTCGTATTTGGATAAATTTGTACCAGACACGAGTGAACAGAATTCAGAGAGTTTGGAGACGCAGGAGGACGACGATCAGAAAGAAACTCTGTGGAGGTCGGTAAGACTAACTAGATTAGTTCAATTAAATATTTAGTTATTTAACATTTAAACTTAGTCTTTACTGTATTTTCACTGTTAAAGAGAATGTTATCTTATGAACTGATTCTTTGTGGCAACTTTATTTAAAGTGGGAATTGATTGATTCAGTTGAAGTTAAATGTTCATTTTAGAATTTCCCATTATGTGTTTTCAAGCTGGTGTTTTTTGCTTAAGATCAGTCAGCTCAGTTAACCTGGATTTTAAGCCAAAGAAAAAATAAACCATGTGTGATCATTTTTGGCAGTGAAGTTGCAACTTTTATAAAGGACCTCAAGTTATTTTGGGGAGCCCAGGGAAGGTTAACTCCAGGGCAACTGGACTTGATTAAAGAAGACATATTACCTGTCATCCAAGAGTCTTTTTCATTTCTAACTGACTGGCAAGGAGTCCCAGCTATTTTTTCAAGGTGATGGATAACACTCATAAATGCGGTTAAAGGTAAAGTCACCTGAGAGCAAGTCTGAACAACTATTGTTGGCATTGTCACAAGAGGTATTTGTTCAGTCTTCAGGGATGAAATGATAGCATTGCAGGTAGAGGATAAATGGTGTTGCAGGCTGCCTCCAAGTTGAGAGATGGTTTCTCTACTTTGGTGTGTCTTCTATCCATCAATCAAAAAAACTGTCATTGTTCTCGTTGAAAGAGCGTCCCTTATACTTCAATAAACAGCTGAGTGTTGACCTAAAAAGTTAGCCATTCTGTGTTGAGCCGTGCGTTTGTGTAGTGGTTATTTATTTTTCTAACACACAGGTCTGTGCATTTCTCACTGTTTTGAACAGCATACATTAGATTGCTTTTTTTGTGTTTGGGTGTGCTGCTGTCTTTCAGGCGGACCAATATCTGTCTTAGCGTGCTGTGTTTAAAGAACACAGGACTGTGGTGTTTTTTGAAAATCCTCTTGAAATTCTCTGATGCTCCAGACACATATGGAATCACAATGTTGTTGCATTTTCTCTTCCTGTCCTCATCACCAGTAGTGTTGGTGTTCTTCCTTTATCTTGTGGCAATTTTCACAAAGGTCCAGTTTGGATTTCCACAAGCTTTAAAACTGATGATACACGGGGCAACTTTTTGAGCAATGCTGCTGGGCAATGTTGCAGAGTAATATAACTCAGGCCCTTTCCCACACAGAGAGAGGGCAACACATTTCTATCTGTATTTTTGAGATCCACCAACTAGAATGTTACCAGACAATCACATGACCGGCTGGCAGTCACCTGGCTTTTAATTGTGACCCATGTGTCAACCACAGATCTGTACCAATGGCTTGCAGATGTTTCTCTGAAGGAGTTCAGATCTGCTGTCTACGTTTTCTATGTAGATGTTGGCGACAAAAGGGGATACTGGTGAGCCCAAGGCACAGTCATGATTTGGTCTATAGAATCCCCTGTTGTACTTAAATTGGACTTAAAGATACCCAAGACTCCCTGCCAGTCAATTCGATCTGATTAAGCCTCTACGATGAGATGTAAAATGGTTAAAAGTACCTTCAACCACCATTTGCCATTAATTTAACCTTTTTTACATAACTATGGTGTGGATGACAGAGAATCTTCCACAGACATCTTACTCTCTTACTCATTTTATGATAAAGAATCACCTTTTATTGGAGAGATTATTTATGTTCTCCATCTCACCATTTGACTTTAACATTCTGTCTCTCTTCACCTGCTCCCTTCGTTGTCTGTGTCTCTCCTTCTCCTTTTCAGACCTTCACATCTATAAATATGTCAGTCAACTCCTCTTCCTTTGATGACCCCTCCCTTCTTCCTCATAACATCTCCTCCTCCAACTCCTCCTTCCCTCCTCTCTTGAACAAATGTTTCAGGTCCAAAATGAGCATCTACATCTTCTCCACTTTATCCATCATCAACCTCCTCGTCCTCCCTCTCCTCATCTTTGTCCTCTACCTGGGATACCAACAGTGGAGGAAACAGCGCTCCATTTCCACGGCTAGAACAAGTCACTCTGACCTCTTCACCTATCACTCCATCGCCATGCAGCTGAACGAATTCTTGGGGTTCATCTTGTTCTTTTGTGGCGGCTACATCAATCTCCCAGAGATTATGTTTGTGGGGTCCTGCTTCTGGTCTGTCACCTCCCTCGGACAGTCTCTGTTTCAACTCCTGACCTGTGTGGAGCACTACCTGGCTGTTGTTCACCCCATCACCTATCTGGGACTGAGACAGGACCAGGTCAGGATCAGAAACATTAGCATTGGATGTGTTTGGTTACTGAGCTTCGGGTTGATAGCTGTATTGTATGTAACCAGCTCTAAGTTCAAATTGATCTTGTATATTTGCGCTATGGTTTTCTTCTTAATTGTCATCTGTTTTTGCAGCATTTCGGTTCTCCGTGCTCTCAAGCGTCCAGGGCCGGGGGAAGTGGGTGGGAACAGAGAGTTGGTTGACAAATCAAAGCAGAGGGCTTTCCACATCATCATGGCTATAATGATTGCGCTATTGTTTAGATTTGGGGGGAATCTGATTGGCAATGTGATTAACAGTTCAGCAGTGCTGAGGACCAGTTACATGTGTGTGGTGTTGTTGTCTGCATTTTGGTTTGATCTGCCCAGCAGCTTGGTGTTACCTCTGCTTTTTCTACAGCGGGCAGGAAAATTACAAAGTTGTAAACTAAACTCTGATGCAGGATGAGGGTTGGATTGCATGTATGACTATGATATTATAATTTCCTGTGAAAGTCTCAGGGTCTCATATATAAAACTGTAGGTGGAAAAGACTAGTAAAGGTTGCATAGAACAAAACACAGCAAGTGCCTGCGCAAGGAAAGATTCTGATTTATAAAACACTAGTTTCCTTTTATAAATCTCAATCTACTTGAAATTTGAGCCAGCTTCTTGCACACTTAAACGCCCATAGTTGCCTATAAATGGTCACAAAGGTAATATTTCCATTTGTTTTACACAATAGTATCTATTTTAAACTGTTTCATCCTTCTGCCACGTGTGTAGCAGGGGCGGTTTGTTTGTTATAGATCACAACCTTTCCGTAGAAGGTGGCATCCGCACTTTCCTAGTCCTGTTTTGTACGTACACACCATTTATAAATAAGGCCCATGAAAATCACAATTTTTAAAATAATTAAACTACTGATTTTTTTATTTTTTAGTTAAATACTGAATGTGTCATGAATGACTATATGAAATTCTAGAGTATTTGTGGAAGTTAGCTAGTGTGATTTAGGTAAAGTTTAAAGTTTTCATTATAAGATAGCCAGAGACACAGGTATATGTAGAAAATACAATGTACTTAGTCTTATCTGTATTTAAAATATTTTTATGATTAAGAAGGGATACTGGAAAACATCTATTCAAGTGCATCAAAAATTGTGTCATCTGCATAAAAATATATGTTGCACTTATTTTGAAGAATAATGTCATTCATTTTATTTATTTTTTTGTATCATGTAAATAGTAAAGTCACTGCAGTCCATCAATAAACACCATCTAGAAAGATGGCTGTCTGTAATGATTTTGGGATGATATCAAATACCGAGAGGTCAGCAAAGAGAGTAGCACAGAACACTTGTGTAATCAAAAGTGAAGACAATGTCAGCAATCATTGAAAGAAAATTACTCATAAAATGTTGAGGCTGTAGTAAATACAGTCAATTCAGTAAATGGTAGACAACAGACAACATGTATAGACTGTTTCAGTAATTTTGAATTTCATGTTTTTTTTAACTTGATACAACTTGACATTTTAAATATAATCCTCACAGTGATGGTTAAAAAGTAACAAGTTTGTCATTCTCCTCTGTCACAGTTTCGCATCTATGACCAGGAATGGCAGAGAAAAATGCAAAACAGAAGTAATGTTGTGTTTCCCAAAGCGCTTGAGTCATAAGTGGTCCCTACTCTCCATTCAAATTAGAAAATGTAAAACAGATTTACAATGTGCCTAATGCAAATGTTTGTGTCTCTTATGTAATCTGTGTGGTTCACGACTGGAGTTCATCGGAAGTGTCAAGAGCAAAATGAGTAAGCATACGAATCCCCAAATAACACAAGCAATTTCACAACTGGTGTTAACGTGATCTGTAAATGTGTAAATGCATACAGAAACTATTAAAGTCAGAAAATGATCAAGGTTTTAAAGCTTACAGTGAGATCAGCCAGATATGAATGGCATCTGTGTGTTTTGGACACTTTGGTGTACATTTTCACTCTTAGTGTCACCACCAGCCTGCCCCCAGTCTCCTGCAGCTCTTGTTTTTCACCACGATAAATGGCACAACTGGCATGACACACACGCCGGGACAGCCACTCATAGAAGAGGCACTTGCCCAGCTATAACACAGGTACCCACACAGAAACTCTGTTAAAGGGGGGTAAATGTGCTTCTCATGACTGTCAAAGGTCCACCAGACTAATTGTCTTTCCAGTGGAGACATGGAGAGCCTGACAGTAGCTGACATGTGTGGTTATTTGTGACGTCTTGCACAGTGGGAATGCACATCGCTATCCATGCTACAGTATTCGGTAACACAGTGCTTATAGGCAAGCCATGCCACTCAGCAGTCATCTTGGCCACGCCTCCGGGCAGCCACCACCTGTTATGTTCCTGTTTGTGAGTCTTTAGTGAAGTTAAGTAACTTATTTAAACAGACTCCTTACTCGATTTATATTTGTGACTGTTGGAGGAGGTTTGCGACTCACCACTAAAGGAAAAAGCACTGGCAGAGATATTTCTGTTCAGTTTATTGATCTTTTCCTTTGTTTACTTTCAGCACACGTATCAAAAAATTACCTTAAATTCATGTACGACCACTTATTTTGTCACTAAACTATTTCACTCGACCTCTCTCATTAAAATATAAAAAACTTCCAAGCGGTAGTCTTTCCCCTTATACGCTAACAGTACCCTTGAGGATGACCTAATTAGGATGAGGAGCTATCTAATACAATTTCCCAATACTTTTTATGTAACAGTTATTTGAAACATGGAAAACGAAAATAGATCACATTGCTTGTCCATTACAATAAAAATAATAATAGGCTACTAATCAAACACTTTGGCTTCAACAGGTGGCATTTTATGCAAGGTATCGAACAAAGTACTCTATTGGTATCTGTATCACTTCATGGGTACACGTTTTGGTACTGGCATTGTAAAATTATAAACGATACCCAACCCTAGTAGTGATGCATGCACAGTAGGTTCGTTACGTCAGTGGAACCACACGATTTTCTGCTAAATGTTTCCCACCATGGCTATTAAAAGAAGATGATTGGCTTTCTAGCAGGAATCGCGGGACAACCGCCATCTTTGGCGTTACAGTTTTTATTGAGGATTTTTAAATTGACATGTCTCCTATATAACGTCTCTCACAGTGATCAGACCCCTGTGTCCTCCAATTTAGGTATCCCGGTGGCATGACTCCATGGCTATGAAGTCCGTTGGTCGGTGCACCACTTTCAGCCAGACTGTATCAATCAATGTAATTTGGTACAGATATCCACGTTCCCATAAAGGATTAATCTTTTTTGAAACTTTTCCTCTATTGGCTTTATGAGGTTAACATTTGTGGTTTTTAGCGAGTCTCAATGATTTGAATGGACTTCCATTCCCCTCAGGATGAACTGTGATCTCTTTTCATCTGGAGCCACCATCAGGTCTTATCAATACTTTGACTTGAAACTAGGGCTGATCCCAATGCTTTGAAGCTTCTACTATGGAAATTTCCGTGGTAAATGAAATCAAAATCACTATTTAAATGCAGCATTTTTTAAATTATTATATATGCATATATGTATGCTCCTAAAATCCCAAATAACCTGTGAAATCCAACATGCTAGTTATGGCCAGGGATGCTAGCCATAACTGTCCTTTTTTAGCGCTACAAATATTAGCATGCCAACATGCTAGACTAAGACAGTGTAACGGTCATTATATAGTTTTTTTAAAATGTGGGTAAACCCGCTAAAAAAGGCTATTGACTTATTTCACATTTCCAGCAGACATATTTGGCTTTTCTTTTTCTTTATTCTGATGCGTCACATTCAGCATTAAAAACAGGGTCAGTAAACAGTAGAAAGCAGTGTGGAGGCCAGTGACAATGTTACGGTGGTTGTTGAGTGTAGCTC
>JAPMOB010214677.1:0-45928 GCA_029875015.1 Lepomis gibbosus
CTCCTCTCCCACACCCTCCATGTTCCTTCCTGTTTCCTGTTCCGCTGTCCACTGCCCAGGAAGCCTGGTTGTGCTACTGGGCTGCAACAAAAACTCGTGAGTCACCAAGCTGTAAACTTTGTGGACACGCGGGAAGAAAAGAACACGGTGTTTTTTTTCTGATCTCCATGTCTCACCTCTAACTAGGCTTTGTATTGTTTCTGAAACAAATGGCTCACAAGGTCTTTAACTCTGTACACAAAGCCACATTTGTCCTTCACGTTTAACCACCTGCTGACTCTTGGCTGTACTATCCGTGAGTAAGCTCCATCCAGCTGGCACGTCTGTAGACTGTATGCACCTGCTGGCTCTGATGTCAGGCGGAGTCAATCAACAAAAACATTCATTAATGTCTCCTTTAGTTTTTGTCTTATGTGCATGGCTACAGTCATGGTTGCTTTGAAGATTCAATGCATCAAGTAAAAACTTTAAAATGGCTCAGGGGTTTGAGGGTTGTGACCCCTATCAAATGCGGGGGATTCTGCGCCGATGAGATCATGCCTGGTCAGTTGAGGGAAGTGACTTTCGACTCGCCTGACCTATGGCCAGATTCAGAGTTTAAAGTTCATGTCATGACTCCCTAGCTCGGCCCAACCTCCAGAAAAAATGCACGGCTCTGACTGGCAGCAGCACAAATGTGAAATCTGCACGCAACCTGACCTACTTTTGACATGACGTTAACCACGTGGACCTCACTCACCCTGGGCTGAATGAGGTCAAGTTTAGAGGTCAAAATGGTTCTCTGTGTGTTATGTCATCTGTCTCTATGATACATTCTTGTGACATCAGCAACACCCATGATATTAATTTCTCATGTGTTTATGTTTTCACACCCTTTGTCCAGAGGACGTGTGTGTGTGTGTGTGTGTGTGTGTGTATGTGTGTTTCCAACGTGTAACATTTATGGCAACACTTAAACTTTACTCTTAAAATGAAACACAATGAAACAAATGTGTTTCTGCTGTCACATCTCTTTTCCACAGTGACCATTACAGGCTTTAAGTAAATCCCTCCTTCATCTTCTAGACTGCTGTGTATACGCTGTGTGTGTGTGTGTGTGTGTCCATGCTTGCTGGAATGTCTGCTGGCCAGGCCTTTTATTAGGCTCATCCATACCACCACATAACTGCAGGTCCTGGCTGGTTACCATGGGGAGCGCCCATTGAGTGACGTCGCTGGCCCTGTTTGCGTCTCTCCTCATTGGAATGAGGGCCTTTTTAAAGGTGCAACCCCCAACTCTTCCTACACACACACTCACTTAACCCTTGTTCACACACACACACACCCTGCTCCTCGTCACCTTCTGTGCGGTGACTACAGGACTGGAACTAACAATCCGACAAAAACATCTCACTGAGGCGGACTAGACTGGACCTTCCAGGGAGTGCCTTTGTGCAGAAAAACCCATACAGACCCCAAAGTAGGAACGCCTACTATAGGTAACTGTACTGCGAGTGCCAGACAATACTGACAAATTCACATGACACAGTGACGCATTTCCCTCAGTTACAATCCAAAAAGTTTGAAAAACACTATCTCTCAGCTGCACTGAAGCCCAACACGCTTGGTAAATAAAGGATTTAAGCTGTATTATAACATGTAAGTATGAAAGCAGGGATACAAGTAGCAGTTATTTTATTTCCAGTTTTTAAATATTTGAATGTGGAGCACTAAAGCAGCTAAATAGCTGATTATTAACAACATTACTTGAAATGAGTGGCCTGGCTTTTCTTGAGGTTTTGAAGAGTCTGTGTCAAAATCCAGTTATAAGAAGTGGTGTAATGTTTGTAGATTTGCACACTTGAGTACAATTTTTAACTAGTTCTAGTACTTTACTGGAGCATTTCCATTTTATGCGGCTTTATAATTCTACTGTGGTACATTTTTGAGGCGAGCATTGCACTTACACTACATTTATTTGAAAGCTTAAGTTACTGATTACTTTGTAGATTCAGATTATTAATAGAAATCAGTGAATTATGACATATCATTACAGGTTAAACTACCCAACAGTGTTTAAAGTAAATAAACGTAGCCACACCTTTACCAGCTGCAACATTAAACACATCAATGCATCACTAATTATCATCCTGTCATACAATAAAGACTATGATCATAAAATGGGCCATTCTGCATAATGAGTACTATGTTTTGATGCTGATAGGCCTACTACTTAAGTAAAAACTTTGAATGCAGTATTTTACACTGTAGAATTGCCACTTGTACTAAATAATAAGTATTTAGATATTTACTTATGTTAAAATATGTAAATACTTCTTCCTCCACTGCAACTAAGCAAACTCCATCCACTGACTGATATGGTTTAAAACTCTGGAAAATGAGTAAGTGGACGGTGAACACCAAAATTTCAGAGACTTGGCAACAATATCAAATTTTATTTAAATATCGTGTCTCTGCAGTCAAATGTAAATAAATAGGAAGGAGTCTTTGTTTTCTGGTAGATAACAGGTGGCTTACTGTAGAATAAAAACAGATGATTGACACGTATTAGGTTATCTTGTGGAGAGCAGTAATCACAAACTCCCCTGACTGTATTCAGACTTTTTGCATGACCATATTTTCAACTTTTAAGAGAGCATATGACCTGCTAAGATTCTTAAGTGACCAGCAAAGCAAGTATGGATAAGCTGTCGTAATCCAGCCACAGTTTTAAACCAGAGGACCTATCTCATAGATTGAAATATCTTGTGTTATTGTGTTTTTTGTTGTCACAAGTTAAACAATCCTGTAACTGTATAATACCTTTATCGCCAGTGTGTGGATACACGTGGTGCCCGTGAAGCAGCTGTGGATAAACTAATTGTTTGATGGTGTGAAATCTTTTGTCGCGAAACTCATTTATCTTAGCACCGCCCTGATGGAGGGAGATGGGGTTGTGACGACTAATGAATTGGGTGACTTGCGGGAAGACGATTCCAGCAACTTCTCCATATTTGAACGCCTTTCATTGACTGCGGAGGAGGAGGGAGGGCGGGGGGCTGAAAGAGGGTGGTGGTGGGGATTGTGGAGTATTGTGAGTTTAACAGCAGAGCCCCACTCTAGCTGAATGGGTATTGTCATCTGAATTTCTATGGCTAACCAAAATACTTTCTCCCGCCGTGGGGGTTTATGGATTCATGGTGGGAACGGCACGCATTACGCACAGCCGTGGAGGGCACTCCTGCCTCTGCAGACCCTCACGACTCAGTTAGTTGTTTTGTTTAAGAACACGCTTTAACTAAAGGTTTTCAGACAATATATTCAGTTTAATCAATATTTTTTAATAAAATGAAACAATATTGCATCTTCCTATACAAGAATAATGAATCATTACATCAAAGGTCAACAAAACAACAGAAAACAAACTTTATTCATAGAATGTTTTGAAAAGAAAAGACGTCCTGCAGTGACAATGATGCAAAAACGTTGCAGGTGCTCAGTGCAGCCGAATAACGGACTGTAACATGTCATGTTGTGACCTATAGATCACAGGCTCTCCGGACTCTACAGGTCTAAAATTTGACTGAAAGTTGCCCCCATGAACAAAAAGCCTGTCTGAGATGTAAAAGGGCTTTAACATGTCTGTACTTTTCCTCTTTTTATTGCTGTTAGACATTGCTAGCATTCTCAACAAGTGGCGTAGTTCCTCTAAAGGAAATGGGTCTTGGAATGTGTGGGAGTGCAATAATTCTCAGTTAGCCTACTGTACGACTTTGTGCTGACAATGCACATCAAGGCAAATAAACAGTTTATATATTTGATGGCAAGAGGTCCTCTAGAAAAGAAAAAAAACAACTTTGCAGATACAACGGTAAACAATTCAAAATAGCTAGGCTACTAATGATTTCTTAGACTTACAAAAGCAGGTACCAAACAAAGATCCTTTTGCCGTGAGCTACCTCTTGTAGTTGAAAGTCTTTTTGATCTCCTGTAAATACAAAAATGATTTGTGAATTTGTGGTTCGAGCGCGTTGGAGAGTCAGTGTAAAAACAGCAGAGGTGCTTCCATTGATTTTCAAAGTTCAGATTTCAAAAAAAAAAAGAAAGAAAACTGCAGGTGCAAATATAACGTCCGTCAAAACCAGTTTTTCAAAAGCTGCAGGTCAATTTTACGCACCACCTGCTATGAGGCTACACATAATTCCTCTTGTCATAGTCCCCGTTCGGCGTGGTTCTCTTGGTCGGTGCGTATTTTGCAGAGTATCCAGAGTTCCCGCTGGAGGGACAGGAGCAACACAGCAGGGCTCCCCCGATCAGCAGCAGCGCTGAGGCCGCCCAGCCGATGTAGAGCGCAGCGCCGATCTCCCTCTTCTGGGATGCGGGCACCTGCGGGTTGTAGAAGTTCGATATGATGTTGTTGGCCATCCAGCAGAGGGGCACCATCACAAACAGACCACTGATTATGTAGATGACCCCTCCGACGTTCACCACCCGAGCTTTGACGTTATCGTCGCGCAGGCAGTTGGTGCACTGTGCCCCCGCGATGACAACCATGAGCCCCAGCACGCCCATCACAGCGGAGATGATGGTGAGCGCTCTGGCCGCCTGCAGGTCGTGGCTGAGGGCGAGGACGGAGTCGTGCACCTTGCACTGCATCTGGCCCGTACTCTGCACCACACACGACATCCACAAGCCGTCCCAGATTGTCTGAGCCACCACGATGTTGGCTTCGATATAAGCCGTCACCTTCCACATGGGCAGCCCGCACGAAACCATCACCAGGAGCGAGCCAAATAGCGACAGCGATAGTCCCATGAGCTCCAGTCCGGCAGACACCATTTTCGCTCTTTACCTTCAATCAAGTCTGTCTGAAACTTTTCAAACTCTCCCCTAATGTCTCTTCTTGAGAGCAAGGGATATCTCTGCTCTTTATTTCTTCGTTCTTGACCTAGTACAGGAGCGCAAGTTGTTAGTTGCGCATAACTCACCACATTTACTCGGAGATGGAAGATACAGCAGCTCTCACAATCTTTGTTGGTGAGTGGATGTGAAAGCAACTGGTATCACAGTAGCACCGGACCACGAATATTTGCGGGGTGGGGGTGTGCGGACTCGAGAAGAAACTTTCCTCCAATCAGCTGGCGCTGCATCCTCAAGGGACCAATGAAAACGCAGCGAAGTTGTGAGGCTGAATAAAGCGGTCCAAAACGCATTGTGCGTTTGAACAGTTATTTACAATGAATAGATGGGGGCAGGAGGGGTGACGGCGTAAGGGGGGTGTTTTAAGGGTATGGAGCAGCTGAATGCACCGGCAATTGTTATTAGTTTTTACAGGACTATATGGGCTTCCCTAGAACGACATATTCACATCCACCTTGACATGTAGGCCTATGTTGCCAGAAAATAAGGAAGAAAAGAAAAGATCGCATTAATTTTAAATAGGCTACATTTAAATTGTCAGCAGCCTTTTACAGCCTCGATGCATTCAGAGACTCTGATCCTCTGTTTCCTTGATCTTAAGGTAAAGTTAAAATACAAATTAATTTCGTAATGATATATCATTGCGAAATCTTTTGTGTTATCGAAAATAATCTTCATTTTTAAAAATAATTTTCAAATAATTATTGTTGATTCTCCTGCCATGTTCTTGTATAGGATTATTTAATTTAATTATATATATATATATATATATATATAATTGTAATGATTTGTCAGGCCCATTTACATTTATAAAGGAAATCCACAGAGCCCATATATTTACTCCATGCTTAGGCCCTAGGCCTAATACATTTTGAAGTGGCAATATTACAATGTAATAATACTTTGCTAAAATGATTATATATTTTATTATTGTAATCAAGTTGAAGGCTACTTAAGTATCAATCAATTTATTTAAATTCATTGTATTTAAAATGATTTATTTCTTATTGGATAGCTGTAGGCTTATAGCAATACACAGGCTACAATATTTTAAAAGTCATCCTATTCTGTTGTTATGCAAAATTTTAATCTGTAAAGTAAATGAGTGACTTTGAAATAGGCTACATGTAGTGGAAGCACATTGTTACCTGAAAGTGGTAAAGTAGAATTGAGTGGCATACAATGGAAATATAAGAACTTACATTTTTACCATGTGAAGTCAGCTAAAATGGGCCATCATGTAAAAAGGGGCCAAATAAGCTTAGGGCTTCATAGAGTTCTAAAGTTTTACAGCCACAATTACTGATATTGAATTGTTGCTACCTCACAGTTGACATGTAACGAAAGTTTTGATTGGTCTGAGATTTCAATAGTAGGTGGGGCAGCCTTCACGAAATACATCAGAGAAATCCTTTGGATGGTGAACTTGACGTATAATTTCATTCATCACCAATGAGGGTGATAAAGCCAGGCTCTTTCAAGCAAAAAAAGTTCAAATTTGATACTTTGAAACTTAGATTTTGTGAAAATTTAAGAAGTTTTTAAGCCCTCTACATCAGTAAATCAGCAAGCTAAAATGGGCCACACACACGCGCACACACACACACACACACACACAAACTTACTAAAAGGTTACAAAGAAACTGTAGGTGCAAAACAGGCTCACAATTCCATATGCATATATCTATGCAAAATCTAAACAATTTTTAAAAATTAATTTACACATAAATCGACATAAAGACACCAAGTTGCTGAAACACACACCCATACAACACGATCAGTTCATTTTTAAATGCATTTTTAATGAAATGTTTGTTCAACTTTTTACTGCATTGAAGATGTTGATATTGTGGCACCTCAAAGACAGTAATGTCAGTTGTCATTTTAATGATTTCAGCTGAAATGACTGTGTTGTTTACTCTTTACATTTAAAAAACAGATGGCCCATTTTAACTGAACAGCTGGCCTAACTGAGTTTAGGTAAAATGGGACAAAGGGAACCTGCTGATACTCAAACTCTCATAATTCCAAAAGCAGTATAATGTTTCACATTTTTAACAAATAGCCTAAATATTTAAGAGGCCCATGCCAGTTTATAAATACATCATTAGATCTCATGCCTAGCTTATTAATGGTCTTATTGGTCATTTAACAAAAAGTGGCCCATTTTAGCTAACTTCATGTTTTCCACCATTGGATTGTAGATTATAACATAGGTTATCCAGTGGATTTAAATGGTGTATGGACACTTTTTGGTCATAAAATAATTTATTCTGAAATGTAAGAAAACGTCATGTATCAAAAGGCATTAAGGCATTTATTAACGGCATTATTAAAGAAACTGTAACACTGAAGCAGCCATGTTGGATCTCACAGTGAATGGTGTTGTGCGGGTCAGTCTTTCTGACCAATGAGCCGTAATGGCGTCAGTGGCGCAGCATGATAGCCGTTGGTATTGAAATGCTTCAGGGAAGAGGGGGCGGACTCACATGGACGGTTTCCGGGTTTCCCTTCCTGGGCTTGGACAGCGGCAAGAGGCAAAAAACTTCTGTTGATTAATAATATTTCAAAATAACGTTCAGGTAAGACACTGTTCAGTCGTTTGATGTGTCGTGTCTGTTTTTTACGAAGTGTTTGAATGAGACGCAGCAAGGGGAAGAAGACAGGGGCAGTTGAAGCCTTGCTGGCAACATGACACCATTCGCGGTAACAACTGTTGCTTGCTAAAGTTTGACATGTAGCGTTAACTCAGTTTCAGTGCTCTAATCTAATCCAATTCGACCAATCAAACGAGATTTTAAAGTGGAAATCAAAGTTTAAGGAGCCACGGTACTGAACTAAGCTGCGTACGTACAAATGATAATGTGATTGTCCCAGTTGATGTTTGGTAAACTCAGTGTCTGACAGACTGGGTGTGGTGGACATCAATTCTTACAGAGGCCTTCAAACATGTTTCAAACTCCCCCTGCCAGTGACTGAAGCATTGTTTTACCTTCTTAATTATTTGACACAAACGTACAAGTAAACATTTCCTCCTCTTCAGATTTACTTTTGAACTCATTTAACGTTATTGTCTCATTGTCCCAGTTCATGCTTGACAATTGCAGGGAAACTATGTAACGTTACACCAAATCAGTAGCATAAATAAATATATATAATCTGCATCTGACGTGCTATTCACATCATTGACTTTCACATATTTCCTGTAAACCCCTTTTGTGTAACATTCCTGAACTCTGAAATCGCTTTCTAACATTGGAGTAATCCTTGACCTTTGGTTGTAAAGCACATTTGGGCAAAATAAATTTTGTGTTTAGACAACTTCACAATAACAGGGGGAAACAACAACATATTCTCATTATGTGTCTGTCCGAGATGTGGCTTAGGGCCACTATTGAAGAATTATCATCCATCTTTTCTTGTGTTTTTGGTTCAGTGAAAACATGCATATATCACTTCCTCTCTTGCTGAGTGGTGAACAGTATGGGCATGATGGCAGACTGTGTGAGCTGTAATCTCTGGCTGGCAGCTGCCCTTTACTTAGAAACAACTTAGGTTTTTACCCAAATGGACACATCAATTTGCTATCAGAAGGACAACATCTCTTTGTACTGAAAGACGTCCTGGGCCTCTGATCCAGCACCTTCACTGCTCATTGACCTTTCCCCTTCCTACGACCTTATCTCACAAATTGGCCGGCACAGGAGCGCCAGGGAAGACATCTGTCAGACACTGTAGACTACAAGGGATGTTTCTGCCTGTTTTGCACTGTGGTGTGAATGGATAACCAAACCTTGATTCACATTTTCAGACCCAAGTGGACCTGAACTATTGTGTCAGAGGTTTGAATGATGATGTTACACCATAGTCTGTGTGTTATACAACAGGATGTCTTTGTTCACTAGACTGTGTGAAACACTGGTGAAAGAAATACACACTTGATGATATGGATAAAATATTCAATAGTATTATATGTATGTTTATTTCATAATAATATACTGTGAAATTGTTATTTTGTTTGTTTGTTATAGATAAAATAACTGGATATAGGATTGTGTGCCCCTGGTGAATACAGCAAATTAAATTCCTGACAAACAATGGTAGATCAGTGATACAAAATGTTTGTGAATCCAAATTTGCTGTGAAGCAGTACTGCTCATTTTGCTAATTGATTTTTAACTTTATTAACAATGCTGAGATTAAGAGATATTAAAGGGATAGCTTCATAGCTATTAATAGTATGGCAATAAATATGACAATAAATACTGTCAGGCGAATTGTGTCTCAAGACCAAAGACATGAACTTATGTTATGTTCTTTTATGAAATAGAGAAGAGCGGTACTCCCTCACATTAAAGAAAATAGAACTAGTTAATATTTGGAATATTTGCCAGATAAATTAGTTGATGATTAATTGTTGGGGTGTCATTTTCTGTTTATAGACAGTTTCTTACTTGAAATGTAAGTTATAATAAGGGAATCTTTATAGTGATTTGTGTTGTGAATAGGGCTGCATAATTTGATTGAAATATTATTTAAATCACAATTGGCCAAGTTCAAATCGCAGAAGCTGAAAATATTTGGTGAAGGTAAAATGTTTGACAAAAAAGCATAATAATGTATGGTAGTGCTGCAGAGATGCCCCGGCCCACAAATCTTGTTTTACAGATGTAAGAAAACATGTTCGTATGGTACAGATGATGTTGGTCATTTGTTCTATGAAAATGACAATTGTAATGCGAAAATGAAAATTCCCACTAATCGTGAATCATTTCACCAATCGCAACATGTTTTTCTTATATCATATTGTGCAGCCCCAGTTGTGATTCAACACTTTTTTTCCCAATCTGATTTATTCCCACATTCAAATGCTGTTGAACAAAACATAATAATTGGAGCTGCAACAATTAGGGCAAATGATTAGTTGATTAGTTGTAAAGTTTTAAATTAATGGCCAAATATTTTGAGAATTTTCCTTTTTTTAAGAAAAAACTTACAAGTTCCCTGATTCCAGCTTCTAAAATGTGAATATTTCCTGGATTCTTTACTCCTCTGTGACAGCAAACTGAATATGTTTGGGTTGTGGACAAAAGAAGACATTTGAAGATATCACCTTGGGCTCTGGCAAACACTGATCAATACGTATCACAATTTTCTGGACACAACTAACTAACTGATTAATCGAGATAATAATCGACACATTATCTGATAATGAAAATAATCGTTGTAGCCCTAATAATTATTTTGATTCCATGGACAAAAATGAGCAGTGATATTTAAAAAATGACCTGCACCTTTAACTGTACCCACAGTCTTAGTTTCACAATGAATCTTTGTTGAGCTTTTTTCCCACATAAACAGTGGATAACATTTTGTTGTTGTATGACTCACACTTATGTTCAGTCATTTCCTACCCTGTCCCCATCACCATTAACAGCCCACCATGTGCTGTGTATGTTATGCCTGCTGGTTTCCTCATGGTTGAAAGGCTTTTTCATTTCACTTGTGGCTGTGTTCCCCCTGTCTGGACTCATATTATAAAGTGTTTCTAATTCCACAGCTTAAAAACGAATATCATATCTTTATTACTGTCCCCCACCACCACTACCTTTGGCCCCACAAGGGCTACTAAATTACAGTCAAGCCTTCTTGTCCATGTGTGTTGTCGTTTGTCTGTGTACGTCAGTGTGTGTCTTTACATGCGCCAAACCTCACTTTATCATGTAACTCTGTGGTCCCTGTCGCTGTGATCAGTTGCCAATTGCATTGCCACTTTTGTTGTTGTGCTACTGAGTTGACCAAATCCTCATGGTGTGAAATTATTGTTTTGAATGTTTCCAAAAAGAGCAGAAAGTCCTTAATCCACAGAGAGTGGGTGTGCGGGCCCTTGACATTGGCTGTCAGGAAGGTGAATAGCTCTACTAGCACTGCTGCCCCTTCATGGCGACAGTCCAGCCAATAAATCAACTGTAAATGCATTATATGCCAAGAACTTTGGCTTTACTAAGGTGGCATTTTTCCCTTTTGGCCCAAATTGCTTAATCTCCCGCACGTCTGGCCTTTTGATAGCTGTGTGTATGTGTGTGTAAGCAGCTCAGCAGCCCGGCCGATTAAATGGCCATTATTAAGAGAGTATTATTGAAGTGTGCCTCCTGCCTGTCTGTCCTGTAGTGTTGTCTTTGTGATATTACAACTGCGATATTGGAACGGTTTAATTAATCTGCTGCCAGACTAATGCTGGTTCCCACAGAGGCTGTCGAGGAATAACAGTTGGGGTGTGTGTATGTGTGTGTGATACACAGGGATACGCCTGTGTGGGCCTCCACATTAACTTAGAGATTCATTAACAGTGAAAGCACATTTATTATCATCTGTTGTGGTTTTTTTGGGCTAAAACTAATGATTAAGCCACGTATGTGTTGTGGCTCTAAGGATGGCAGATTATTTCCTTGATTAAACAATGAATCATTTGGCTTGTAAAATGTCTGGCTGGCCAACTGTCCCAAGCCCAAAGAAGAAAAATTAAACCAGTAAATATTCACATTTGAATTGCTAGAACCACTGGGGTAACCTTTTGACCTCTACAGCCTTAACCTGGCACCCCAAAATATTGGTGTCTCCCCTTGCTGTCCATGTGGTCTGTCCCGAATGTGGTCAGAGGTGAGGCACGTGTTCTCCCTCCTGCCCCAGCTGAGCTGCCCTGTAAAGGGAAGGCTTCAGAAACTAAGGAATAAACAGCCATTGTTCTCCGTGTGGGCTCGGTGAAACCACCCTGTCAGTATGAGAGATCTCGGACCACTTTCATGTAGATACAGAGGGCCCCCCAACTACCATCTAATAGATTTAACAGTGTGAAATGGTTCACATGAATGTGTGTGCCAATGGAGAAAGGGTTTCCCCCACAACTAACCTTACATAACCAGAGTGTATCTCTATTTGGCAGCGCATGGCAGCCCACCTCTTTCTAATGCTTATCACACCCCGACTGTCAAGGGCCAGTGTGTTGGTGATAAAATGGAGCCTGTTCTTCCTGCTCAGTCATTATGCAGCTAATTTATCAAGCGGGCTTGTTGCTCTGTCGTCTGCTCGGGGTCATATAGTGGGACAGGAGCACGGGGCATGTAAGACTAACATTTCAATGGAAATCTGGGAACACATAGGTCTTAATCTCTGCTCCTTCCTCGTGATAGTGTGAACAGTGTAGCCTCTAAATGATTCAGACTACGATTTTCGAGAACATAATACTGATGAAGAAGATTTTGCATGTAACTGTAGTTGTTTATTGACTGTTTGTTGCTATATGAATGTCTTGCAAGTCTTAGGGTGATAAGATGGTATATACCAGCAGACAATATACATTTGTCAGCCATCATAGATTTTGCCATAAAGTTCTTACCATTGCACCTGTCTTGCTAGTATAGCAAGACAATAGCAATATTTGATTTTTTTAAAAGGATTTTTGCCTTAATGTGATAATGCACTATGATTTATCTGGTATTTAATTTACTGGATTAGCTAAAATTCCTGTTAAGGAATATGCTAAATCCTGATATATATTTCAATATCATGATATAAAATTACACACATTGCTGATTGTATCCATATCACCCACCCATAGTCTAAATTCTAATCTATTTCTAGCATTTCTGGTAAGGATTTGACTTTAAGTAGAGATTTGCAAGGAGAGCTTCGACAACCAATTCAAAGCAAATCCATGAGGTTGCAAAGAAGCTTTGGCTAATAAAAGCTGCAAACAACATATCGGACTCAACATATTCCTTGGGTCAGACATAAACAGATATTTTTAAAGCAGAGCAGCGTAAATACAGTATTAAAATTTCATATTTGTCAAAGATTGTATGTGTTAATAAATATAAAACTGTAAAATACGTTACCGTGCTACTGTAGCAATAACATTTGAGAATTAACAGAAAATGGGTTCAAACTGAACCGAGGAAGAAAAGCTAATCCTCTTTGTGTTTGTGTGTGTGTGCACGTGTTAGAAAGCAACTACCATTGGTTGCACAAAATAATGTATTTTACTAATTAGCATTATTATTAATTTAGCACGCCATTTTCTACTGACAGAAGGGGGGGGGTGCCCAGAACATATTTTAGATTATTCATCTGATTTCATTTACCGCTATATCTCTTATTTTTTTCCCAAAGGCAGGCTCGTCAGATATCCAGTGAACAGCAACAATGTCCCAAGCTGGAGAGAAAGGGAAGGTGAGTTTCACCGCTGTACAGTTTTTACAATAAACTGTGACAGATCGACCGAATATACAGGAAGGGTTTATAATAAGGGCAGTAGTGATTAAGACTCATGTTACTTGTAATCTCATGCACACACGCTTGCACAGGCATCCAGAGAGGATATCCTGTATAAATAAATGCAAGTGTTTCATAGCTAGGCTTTATTGCCTGTTGGAATATCTCAATGATATGCATCATCATCCATCTCACTGTTATGCACTGAGTTGCACCTGAACATATACATCATAAAAATGTCAGGGAGGAGTTACTTAGCAGATTTACTGAGTGAAAGGAACAATACAGGAATACTACAATTACATACTGTCCCTTTTATGTTTATGAATACTTCGATGCTGCCTCATTAACTGCAGTTTTTGACCCTCCATTTGAATACTTTGCTTTTTGCTTTACTTTTTGTGCTCCACAGTTTCCAGATGCAACAGGTTATGTAGGGTTTGCCAACCTCCCGAACCAAGTGCACCGAAAGTCAGTGAAAAAAGGGTTTGAATTTACCCTAATGGTTGTTGGTGAGTGATCACTTTTTTTCTTTTAGTGTAGACTCAATGATTTACTTAAAGAGAAAAGAGCTTTATTTTCCATTTATTTTTCAGGGGAGTCTGGTTTGGGCAAATCGACACTTATAAACAGCCTGTTTCTCACTGATCTCTACCCTGAGCGCTACATCCCTGGTGCCGCAGGTATACTCCCAAGTACACACTTCCACATACACATGCAAACACATGCACACTGTAATAATAGAGAAATGTCTGTGGCAATGTCTCCAGCAGAGCATTATTTCAAGAGGAATGTTGGGAATGCCTTAGTCTCAAAATATGACCCTGCACTTCTTATGACTTGACTTAGTTTAGGACTTGTTCTGGCTTGAAAACACTTATCCAGACCCTTCTCAGTCAGTTTGTGCCAATAAGAAAATGCCTAGTGCTTCTTGATGACATGATTTCATTTTTTAAGTCATATTGATAATAAATGTTATTATATATTCCATTATATACATAGATATTCTTGAATGTTATGCCGCAAGTCAGTTATTCTTGTATTTTCACTCCGCAGAGAAGATTGAGAGGACGGTGCAGATTGAGGCATCAACTGTGGAGATCGAGGAGAGAGGAGTAAAGCTTCGCCTCACCGTGGTCGACACCCCTGGTTACGGCGACGCCATTAACAGCCAGGACTGGTGTGTTTATGTGTCATAGAGGATTAGCGAGTTATAACAGCTTGTTTCCTTTTCAATGTGCTCTCTCATCCTTCCCTCCTGTCCTCAACAACTCCCTTTCTCAAGTTTCATCCCAAACTCCCTATTTTCTATCTCTCCTCCCTCTGCATTCCCCTATGTCTAGATTTCCTTAAACTATGTTTGCTTGTGTGGCATTCTCATGCCAGTGGTATCAATGTAGCCTCCCTGTCCAAAATCTATTTTCTTTTGAATGTCCTAGTATTGATGCACTTTCACACTCCTGGACCCTCATTGTCCTTCAAAGTGTACCAAAAAGGATACAACAAGAGATGAAAGGGAAAGAGATGAACAAACCAAAAAAAGCTTCCCTTTTGCTTTCTCTCTGCAGAATTCGTCTGTCATCTTCTCAATAATTACATCATTAATGTTTAAATACATTAAGACAAATTTGATAAGGCATTTGTGATTCAGGACTGCACATGCAGCACATTTTGGCACATAAAGTAGACCCCCCCAGCCTCCACAGTCCAAGCAGGCCGCGCCCCTGCCTGTTTTCATAAATCACCACTCAAGTAAGAAGTGTGCTTGATGTAGCCACATCTTTTACTCTTCCTGTGACTGTCACAAGCACCCCTCTGAAAACCGGGGACGCTGGCTGTCAGTCACAGATGGGGGTGCTGGGAGATGGTCCGTCTATGTAATGATGTCATACTAAATGGTGCCTGATACTGTAAGAAAACAGATACTTTAGTCCTATTGTTAAGATGAATGTGCATCTACAGTTGATGTAATCTTTGTTACTCTGTTTGAGAAACTGATTTAAAAAGGTTTTCATTTTAGAGGCTTGCTGTTGTGTAACAATCTTGAGTTGAGTGGTCAGGTGGGCTTTTTACAATAATTTTGACAGTGAAATCCTGCCCCAGTGAGTAATGAGGTGTAGTCAGTTGTGGATTATCAATGGACAGGCAGTCATTGCCATCATGGGATCAGCAGCTTGATTGCAGTTGTGACACTTTGAAAATCTCCAACTGTCTAAAATGTACTCAATACGATTAATTCTATAATCTGTGTCCAGTGGTATAACGTGGACTGTTAAATTTTATTTTATGTTTGAAATGATTTAGTATCATCACTGTGAAAGATAAATATAGTTAAAATCGCCTGCTGTGTTTGCTGTGCTGCAGGGAAGGGGCCCACTCAGGGATAGCCTGTCTGTATAATGATGTCATACTAAATGCTGCCTGATACTGTAAGAAAACAGATACTTTAGTCCTATTGCTAAGATTGCTAAGCAGGAGGGGGCTCACGTGTTTGCGTTACGGTGCTGAGTGCATTATAGGTTCTTTAACTGAACAGAGATCAGTTAAAGGGTAATTCTGTTATTTTTAAACCTTGGCCCTAGTTTTACATATTTTGGGGGTCTAAATGACAAATAGGTACAAAAGGTTTAGGAATTGGTCCAGTGGATTGCCTCAGATGGCAGGTGCGAAACAGGCTTCTAGTAGTCATTTTGACCCCACAGTATCTAAAAATGGTGTCCAGGTTTAAAAATCCCCGAATTCCCCTTTAATTCAGATGCAATAGTAGGGTTTTAACAAATTTAAGAAAGTATAATGATGTTTTTGCTGCTGAGCAACACAACTGATGCAATTCACCAGTTAAATTAAATCAAACCAACAAGTCAGTCATAAATAGAAGGCCTGAAAATAGCTTATATCCTGTTTGTTCCTGTTCTACAAAGATGAAAGTGATGGGGAAAACCTCACTGAGAACTCAGATCACTGTAACTATATGAACAGCAGCTGTAATTTTGATTTAAACATAACCCCCTTCAACTGATATTAATCCATTTATCCTCTTAAAAATAGTCTAGCTGTGGCTCACAGTTGCTTTTTCACAGTGATGATCTTTCTAGACTTTTTACTTGATTGCCTTAAAAATTACAGTAACATTAAAGTATAATACTGAGTGTTGATGGTAAAATAGTGGTTATTTGAAGTAATTAAGGAGGCTGTTGTCTGTTTCTCTGTCCCTTTGATGTCAGCTTCAAGACTATCATCCAGTACATTGACAATCAGTTTGAGCGATACCTCCATGATGAGAGTGGGCTGAACCGAAGACACATAGTGGACAACAGGGTTCACTGCTGCTTCTACTTCATATCTCCATTTGGACATGGGTAAACACAAATTTGTGCAGACACTGGCAGTGAGCTGAAGTTTTTGTTATCTCTACACATCTGTGGTTTACTCAGGTCAATTCCAGTACTTTCAAGATTACGTGAAAGAAGAATAAAAAGTATGTCGCCCAACTTCTTAAACTATATGTAGAGCAAAAGTTGTCTTTATTATTTGACAGTACACATTGTAAAAAAAATCAGCATACATTTAAAGCCAACAAGGCAGAACTTCCTCATTTTGGATGTTTCTAAATAAGGCACCTGTCGCTTGCGAGAGAAGCTGCTTGCTAGTGTAACACCATCAAAATGTTGTAGCTAAACTGTAGTTCCTTATCTCTATGTAAGTAAAGGCTCTAGGGCTGAAGAGTTAATCAATGTCAAATGTCATCGAAATCTCAAAATGGCCATGTGCAATATCCAAATTGTAGGAGCTGCAATTTTCTGCTAAAGGTAAAATGTATCACAACGTACCATTATAAATGAAGCATTGTGGTGTTACAGAGATGCCCTGGCCAATACAAGGGAGCATGCTTGGTACAGACCCCAGCAAAAATCACATCATTTATATATTTTTTTCAAGTACAAATAAAATTCAGAATTTCCCCCTAAAATCGTGACTCATATGACATCCGTCAAAATTGCAATAGTATTTTCTTTGCATATCGTTAGGCTTTAACAGGTACCTTAACTGACACTGTCTTCTTTGTTTTCCACTGCATTCTAACTTCTTCTTTTTTATGCTGTTTTGTCTGTGCTAGTCTAAAGCCTCTGGATGTGGAGTTCATGAAGGCCATCCATAGCAAAGTCAACATAGTCCCAGTCATTGCTAAGGCTGACACACTGACACTGAGGGAGAGGGATCGTCTGAAGAGGAGGGTAAGTTTGAGGTCTACACACACTCACACACAATATTGAGCTATTGCTGGCCACTGTTTCCTTCATACAACACAATCAACTTTACCCTAGATTTTATTCTTGGCACAAGGAAAAAGCTGTCTAAGCACTTGTTGTCAGGATGTTGGGGACGTTTGAGTTGTGTGTTATGGGTTTTGTTTTTGTCCCATCTACAGTTGTATGGTTTAGCAATTAGAAAGGGGATCAGTGAATAATCCACTAATCATAGTAAAATCACTTATCCATCCTTACTGGCAGTGTGCTGTGTCAGATGTTCCTGTGAGAAAGCACATGTGTACTTCCCGTGTAATTGCAGTGATGTATGGCTTATGTTTTGTGTTTTTGATGATATTGCCAGATTGTTCAAAATGTACAGGGAGGGACGACATAAGAGAGGAAACAGTAGGAGGTGCATATGAAAAAAGTGTTGTATATAATATAGAGGCAGCACATCTCATGCAGCCTTATCCCAGATACTTCCTGTTGGAAGTGAACCAAGTGTCTGCCTGCCTGCACGCTCCACAGCTTCCTGCTGTCCAGAGGGGGAAGGACACAGTAGTACAACACACATACACCTCACTGCAACATGTCCAGCTGATAACCTGTCAGGCAAAATGAGCTAATAGGATTTTCCTTTCCTTTGTTACCTCTCCTCTCCTCTCCTCTCAACTTCTCTAACCTACTCTATTTTACTTTACTGTCTTCTACTTTCTTCTTCTCTTGTTGTCTCTGCTGTTTCTTCTATCCTCTACCCAAATCTGTTTTACTCTCCTTTCCTCTTGTCTCCTCAATCCAAATCTGTTTTACTCTACTCGCCTCATCTCTCCTCTCTTCTACATTACTGTATTTTGCTCTACTTAATTTTACTCTACTCTCCTCTGCTGCCCTCTTCTCTTCTGTCCTCGTCTCGTCTCTCCTCTACTCTACTGTACTCTGCTCTGCTGTCCTCTTCTCTCTCCTCTTCTCTGCCTACTCTATTTTACACTACTGTCTTCTACTTTCCTCTTTTCTTATTGTCTCTTCTCTTCTCTCCTCTACCATACTCTATTTTACTCTACTGTCCTCTTCTATTCTCTTCTCTGCTTGTTTTTAGCAGCAAGTAAAAAAAAATAAAACTTTTTAAAACAAATGTAATGATTAACACGAGATTAGATTGCTCGTTCTGCATTTTATGTTTGGATTCAGAATAGAACCGTTGAAAGAGGCAAAATTAATGGGAAGCTATTTAAATATTTTATCAACTATTTGAGTAATTTTTCACCAAAAATGCCATTATTTGCCTCAAGCTTCTCAAATGTGGAAATTTGCAGTTAAATATATTGGGGTTTTGGACTGTTGCTCCAGCAAAACAAGTAATTTAAAGACATCACCATGTGATCTGGCAACTTCTGAAATGTAATAGGTAAAACAGTTAATCAGGGAAGTAATGGTCAGATTCAGTAATAATGGAAAATAATCATTAGTTGCTGTCGTAGTTCAGAAAAAAATGCGGGCCGCTGTTGCAAATTACTTTTTTCAGCTCAGCCCACTTCAGTCTATTTTTAATTGGAAGTCAGCCTGTCTCCCCACCTGCCCGTGCATGCCCAGACCTCCCACCTGCCTCTCATTCAGGTCTCAGAGCCGGTGGTCTGGCAGGGTGTCAGGCTGAATGGAGTCCAGCTCAGCTCCGTTCTCTTCTGCAGCGAGTCTGCTTTGTTCAAGGCTCCCACATTTGGATTGCTTGAATTTGCTGATGCAGCATCTTAGAAAGACAGGGTCACAGTTTCAGGACGCACACAGCGTTTCTTCCTGAATTCCCTAAGACAACAAGATTTCATATTTGAGACATTAGGAAAATACGAGAACTCAGTGACTGCACTTATTCTTTATTATGCTCCGGCATCAAAGGTGACATTCCTCCACTGCGTTGTCCTTAACAGACCAACCAGTTGAATTGTGCTCTGTAGACTTGTTTTGTGCTGTGACCTTCCTCAAACCTTCTGAGTGTTTCTCTGGCACTTCAGATGAACAAAACCATGTTTCCTGCCACCACTGACCCCCGCCCCAAACCACAGAAACCCCCAAGCTCGTTGGCTCTCTGATCCAGCTGGCAGTGTGCAGTAGGTCAGCTGTCTTACAGTTTTACCATCACTCTTGTTTGAGTTCATATTTCATTGTGTTTTGCTTTGCCTTAAATGCGCTGTTAGACATCACTTACTGTAAAAGTGTAGCTAAAACTGGCGGAGTGAGAAATGTTAAACGTGGGCAAGCGGAAATACTGTAACAATATCACTCTGACCTGACCTCTTTGCTGCTAAACTGTCCACAACACTATCTGTCCGGCAGAGTTTGTTCACATACTCCACTAAGTGTTCACTTAACAGACATTTCCCACTGTACACTAAGGCGCAATTAGCTGCTGGGTTTGACCAAAATGGACAAACACACACAGGCCAACACACGCACTCAGTAACCCAAACCCATATGCTTGAAAATTCTAGCAATGAAGAAAATATATTTATTTCTAAACTACATTGATACATAGGTGTTTTTTTATAGTAGTAACACACAACAAAAACAGTTTTAATTTAATTTGACTCTATCTAATGTCCCTGGACAAGCCATTACTGTCAGGAAATGCACAGGGTTAATTGAGCTATTTGCCCCACATTTAGAAATGTGTGCCTAATGAGGGCATATTATCTCATGTTTGCTTATCTGTGGGGCATACACAACTTTTATCTTCATCTCAGTTCTGTATGCCGAGTTTAATTTACAGAACTGGGTGCATTTATATGTAATATTATTGTATTATTTAGATGTTTTCCTGGCTTTTGAAAACCTGTTTTGCTTAATCAGGCAATTTAATTACGAGACACTTTTCTTTTATGCAGCTACATACCTGCCCGAGAAACCTGAATATTTCACCATGTATATCCTTAATCCATTTTCTTTACATCCAACATGTATAAAACAAATACCAGGACAGGGAGAGATGCATGCACCAGGATGAATCACTCCTCATAGCTATGCTTCCTTGTCCCAAAATTAGTCAGTCCACGCTATGATTGAAACTATACCAAACTGTTTTTGTCCTCCTGTTATTAAGTGAAAAGTTGAACTATTAAATAGGTTGTTTTTCACAGTTTACACACAAGTTAAACACAGGTCCTCTCCTGGTAGTATCAGTCCAAATTCTGATACTAGTAAAAAAAAAAGCATCATATCACTAAACAGATTTTTTATGACATGTTCACTTACTATATTGAAATTATTCCAGGGCTTTTACAAAAAACATGAGCTGACATCAGATCCTATTATAAATGCGCTCTTGTATTTCCTGCCGTTACTGATTTATCACTGATTTATCACAGTAATCTGGTTTCTTGGATATAAACGTAATCATTGTAAATGGTAAGCACCATCGTAATTCTCATTCATCTCTGTGAAGTGTCTCTCAGGAGAACAAACATATCTGGCTTGAGTATTTGTTTGTTCGATCAGATTAGTTGAAGTGGCTCTTAGGTATACGTGCCTGATTTCTGCCATACAGTCCAGGACACTGTAGCGGAGCACCAGGCCTTCCATTGAGGTCAGAGCACCAGCAGCCAAGAACCTGCCAGAAAGCCAAGTGCTAGAGAATAATTGATAACCCCCAGCGTTTCTCCCACAGGATTCATTGGTTTGTTTTTTGCAGGGTACTTTCTCACCGTTTGGAGCCATTTGTCTCTCAGTAAATGGGACACACACACACACACGCACACACACACACACACACACTCAAGGCTCCTTTCTCCTTTTATTAGCGGGAAACAGCTTGTACAGAACAATATAAGTTTCCTCCTGCAATGTGTCAAGACTGTTCCACTGACAAGACATAACCTGCTGCCCTGCGCAACTCAGGCTCACGGACAAAGTTAACAAAACCTCTCACTGTTCACCTTTCATCCACTTACTTCTGCTTGCTTCTCCTCAGTCCTTCCTCTCCTGGCAGTACCTCACTCAGCTGCCTCTTACTTTCTTCCCCTGCGTCTTTGTGTCCTTTTTTAATTTGCTAATGCCAATTTCCTTCACCCAGGCCACTGTGCACTCTAGCTCATAAGTTGCCCTGAGGAGGGTATATTGAAGGACTGATCCTCTCAGTCTGGGACCTTACAGTCATATCCTGTGTAGGGATTTAGTCTCAAACTGCTTTACAGGTTGTTTTCTGTTTGAACTTAGGGGACGATAGACAGCTGGTTTAGACCAGAATCCTGATGGAAGCAACGAAGTAAAGATGTCTACAGTGCTTTTTACATGTCGTATTCTCCCATATGATCCTATAGAGCAGTGAGTCAATTAGTCAGTTGACAGAAATTTTAACTGTCATTTTTTTCTGGCAAAAATGCTCAAGACTCCCTGGATCGAGCTAGTCAGAAATTGCTGCTATTATTGTTATATATATATATATATAATAATAATATGACAAGAATAGTAATAATTCTTATATAGTAAACAGAATATATTTGGGTTTCAGCCAGGTAATCATAAAAAATAAGCAAAATTTAGACAATAAAGCTTTAGGAAATTGTGACCAATTTTCTGACATTTTATAGACTAAATAATTGAATTGAGAAAATAATCCACAGATGAAAAAATTTACTTTAATTCCCAGGTGTGTCCAAATATCAGAAAAAATTCAAGTCATGTGGGCAACAACAGTGTACAAGTGGTACAGTAGATTTGAAATCTTTTTTATTTTTTCATTATATGTACACATTACGGTGTCATAATTCAGTTTAAACCAAAGGCTGTTTTGTCTTGAGGTTTGGTACATTCAGGTGCTGGAAGGAAGCTCAGACACCCAAGACGTCATCTGCCAATCACCAAAACTGTTTAAATGTGAGAAAGTAAACTGACATTTCACAGCCTCGTCGATGCTATTTCATCATAGCTGTTTTGGTCTGGCTGAAAGTTAATTTTCATATTTGAGACGTCTACCACAACACAGTAAGCTTGAAAGACTAAAACTAATGTCAGGTTCATATACATTTGACAAAGCAGTGAGCATGCTGATAGATTATCTATCTTGAGCAAATTTCAAGTTAATTTTCATACTTTGATGAAATGCACCAAAACCAAACCCTACCTTGAGGGAGGGAAAAGCATATTTGAACAGCCCACAGCGTGCTTGTATGAAATGTACAAAAACACTGGTATATTTGCCTTTTCAGGGGGCTAAGCTGTAAGGAAGTTGTATTAAACCCTTTTTTCTATGATAAAAGGTTAGCAGAAGCCAACCAGATGCATTGTTGCCACAGGCCTCAACCCTAATCTATGGGATTTCTCTTTTTTTCCTTTTGTGTGAAGACTAGAGGCTGTTCCCGTAAGCCAGAGGTCAGAGATGGCTAGAGAACCCGGCTGCTCATCTGTTCCCGCACAAGGCAGCATGCAGCAGACAATAGCCCCGTTGTCCTCCCTCCACTCCCTCCTGTTTTCCTCCCTTCTGTGCCTTCTCCCCACATCTCTTGTCACCTACCCTATGTTCCTCATCTTCTCTCCTTTCTTCTCTCAGCCAGCCTCTTGTTCCTCCCCTTCCATTTCAACTCACTGTCTCCCTCCCTCATGTTTGTCCTCTCAGCTGCAATATTTCACTGCCACAGTTTTCCCCTCATTGTCTGTCGTCTCCCACAGCCGCTCCACCATACCACTGCTGTGTGAACCAGCTCTGCAGCCCTGCTAGGACACATTGTCCGTGCCGGACTTCTCGCACCAGCCAGTATTGTCACCAGGTTTTCTTAAATGGCAAAAACAAAAAGTGAAGCGGGTTTCAACTCATAGGGCAAACCTCAGCTACAGATCGCTTGAGCTAGTAAAGGAAATTATGAAGCAACTGAATGTAGTTGAACATCTTTCTTTGTGCATGTCTAGGCTGGCGGCCCATGAGTAAAGGTTGAGTGGTGATTACTTCATTCCTACCTTGCTGCTCCTATGTGTGTGTGGGTGTGTATGAGCTCCCTGGTCAGCTTGAGCTCGGTCCTTTTCCTGCCAGTGTTTCAAACACGCGGACATATTTATTTTTTTGCCCTTCAGCAGTCATTGTGCCAGGGGCATGCTCCACGTCTCTGCAGATTTAAAAACAATAAATATGCCTTTTCCCTCGTGGAGCATTACACACAGTTGAATGTTCTCAAGTGGAGAAAGTACAGGCTTACTGCAATATGAAAGCAGCAGATTTCCTTGTTTTAGGGCCAAAAAGATGAATGGCTGTAAAGATGGTTTCCGGACTTTGCCGTGCTGCTAATGAGTCACTTTGTGCTGTTGAGTGTGCCGTAGAAGTCCTTTTGATTACCAGACCGAGTCACAAAACCTGAAGTGTTGTTGAAATCCTAAACTCACACTGTCTCCTTCTAAGTCTCACTTAGATACAAGATTACATGAATAGCCCGATTGTTCCTCCCCATGCTCTTTGATCAGAGGCAGAGGTGGGTGGTCTTAACTGTACTAATGCTTAGCCCAGACAATAGGAGGGTGGGTGGGTGTGTTCAAGTGTGTTGATGCCCATAACTCATTTGAAGCCTTCACGATACCGTGGTTGTGGTGACTTCCTCTGTACTTTCCATCAGTACCTCCCGTAATAACAAATCCAGCTGTTCTGGTCCAGTCTGCTCCAGTCTGGACGTCCACTCAGTCTCAGACTCTGACTGAATATATCTGGAATGTGTTTCTGTGCATGCATGAAAGTATCCTTAATCCTGTGAACAGAAAGGTATTGTTTTCTCTGGGCTGCTACGTGTCAGAGTCTGTGCCGTATGGGTACTTTTAGAAGGAGATGATATTTGAACAGTTAGCGGGATTTGGTCTGTGGATGGTCTGACGCTCTCACTCCATCTCATGATCCACTGGCCTCCTGGAGCTACAGAGCTCCACACATGTAACGCATAAACCTTTTTCCTACTCCTGACGCCAGATTATACCAGTTCCCAAAGTGAGGCAACAGTTAGCAATGCGTATGTGAAAGTGAGAGTGTGTGTGTGTTTGTGTAGGGAGGCTGGTATGAGGTCTAAATCCTTCCAACCCCCCTAGATCAGGTATTGTTGGGGCTCCCTTACCTCCTCAGACTCCCTGCAGGCAGGAGAGAGCCGGCTAGTTGAAAGGCGTTTCCTGGCAAGAGAGAAGGACTTGAGCTCATATATCTTAAGGTTTGCAAATTAAGTTTGGAAACTAAAGAATAGTGGTAGGAATCAGCTTTTTGTTTTCGTGCTGCCAGCCGTCTGTTGTTTGTCTTGTAATCTTGTAATAGAGGTATGCGATATGTGTGTCTGAAATATTCATGACAGCTGCGCACATTTGTTGGCAGATTTATTTAAGAAGCACAGCGATGCCTTGTGTGAGACCNTCTGTTTTGTTGGCAGAAGGTGGTGGAGCCTCTTTAATTCAGACATAACGAATTCTGCTCTTCATGCTTCAAAGGCTTTCAACTGTTCTAGACTCAGATTTATAACGGGAGATGCCGGTACTCATCACAGTATTTTGTTCTTTATCGAAAAGTGAGTTGGCCACTTTTTTATGTGGGAGGAGGCCGTATTTTTGCTTTCCAGAATTCATATATTATACAGTTTATGTGCGGGATAGTTGGAAATAATCAGACCCACTGACTTCATGTTTATAAGGTTTGCTCTGACCTGGGACAGACTGAAGCAGCTTTCACTCTGCTCTGAGATGGAAACAAAAGTAATCAGGGTTTCCCCCTGAATATTTGTTAAGCCGATGGCGATATGCCACTCAGGCGTGCCTGACGTCTGCTCTTTTTACTTAGAGATTAATGTTTTATTTCAGAAAAGTGTATTTATTTTTTATTATGTTAGCTGGGGTGGTCTTTGTTTTTCTGTTGAGGTGGCCCACCTCCACTATAAATCACTGTGGAAATCCTGGTAAACCTGGAGGTATGTGTCTACAGTTGATTTGCCAAGCATGACTGAATACAACATTTAGGAAATGAGTAGCAATTAGGCAAAAATGTAAACAAGGAAATGGGCATAAAACATACAGCACAAGTGTGTCACTGGAACAAAGTTGAATTTCTGAAGATAATGAAGTACAACATTCTTCTCCAAATAATACCTTGGGTAGTTAAATCCCTTTCATGCAAAACTCTCACCTTTATTATAACTTTGTATTACTTTTACTTTGTATGTGTAAACCTATAAAGCTGATTTTGAATACTGCCGGCTGACCTTAGCTAGCTTAGTTAGCTCTTAAGTTGCCTCTGAAGAGCAGATATTTCTGTGTGAATGAAACAGATTCAGAAGGTGCAAAGTAAGCAGTTTTATTCATCGATATGTAGACTCACAGTTGGGCCTACAGGAATCTTATAAGTGACAGAGAGCACTCAGCAAAACAGATTTAACGCTCACCATGGCCGAGATTTTCATTTAATAAACCCTACCGTCTTGAAAAAAGAGGGCCCATGTCTTTCACGGAGTTTTCTCAGTATGAAACAAGGTTTAACAGCGACTGAAAGCGGGTCAGATGAACTACTTCTAATGGCAGTGATGCACCGTTTCATTCCCATGGCCTCTACGCAGAAGCTGGCAGGCACCTGTGAAGTTACATAAATGTTACGCAAAAGTGCCACTGCTCTGGTTTCTCCGAGTTCCCGATCCCTGCTCTTCTCTGTCAGGGTTGGTTAGTGTTGAGATGCAGTTTGATTGTTTTGTGTTGTGGATTTTTTTCTCTCGCTCTGCATTGTTGAGTTCCTAAGAATGCTCTGGTACATGTGTCTACTTCCAAGTATTGTTCCCTGTTAGAGTTTAGTTTTATAGGTACAAACATCATGCCAGGCCAGAGGAGGCTCCGCTCTGGTCCTCAAGAACCACTAGATAACTGTATAATTGTGAGTGTGTGCTTACGCATTGCTCTTTTCGGCTGCAGCTATTTGTTTTCCTCCAATGCTGTTTGTCCAGGATTAATTTCTCATTGCCCAGCAGGTGTTTGAGTCATTCATATTTTTGTGGGTTTGCTTGTGAGAATTAACATCTCATGAAAATATTCCCTCGTCAGGTTGACGTGATGAAACGCTTGATCCCTGTAATGATGGGTTTGCACCCTGTTTCATTATGATTGGAGGTTTTGGTTATACCTGCTGTGCAGTTGCAGAAAAACTGCTTAGCCATGTCTCCCATGACTTCACCCTGTATAATTATATTTATGTATAGGCCTGTGGGTATGCTATTTTTGGGCTACACATAACCGCTACAATATAAAATTGCTATTCCTAGAACTGTATGAGCCTGACTTTACTCTGGAAATACATGTCTGGCGTGGTTCACCTGCAATTTTTCTAATTTCTAACCCCTTTTCTTACTGGATAGCTCAAGCCTACATCCTCTCACTTACAGTAACTGCTCAACATGATGTAATATTTTCACAAACAGTGCTTCACATTCAACTATGTTAGCCAGAAACATAAAGCGATAAATCTTTAGCTTCCTTTTCTAATTAATACCGAGGCAGAGTCTTGTGTGGCATTGTTTGTCTGACAGCAGTGAGAGGACCTGCATGCCAACCACAACAGCACACGGAGGAGTGGGCGTGGGAGGTGTATTATAGCCCAACAGGATGATCATAAAATCAAAATGGCTCCCACTGCCAACATCTCTGTGCCAACGAAAATACACAACTCTTGAGGAGGAGGAGGAGGAGAGGATGGTGTAACAATAGGGATTAAGGCCTACATTGTGTACAGTAAATCAGTAGGAGACAACAGGGATTTGGAGCAGGCAGTGATTTTGACTTCTGCTGATCCCTGAGAGGTCTTGATTATAGGTGTCAGGTTGTACTAAGCACATGTTACGGAACAAAATAATTCTGGTAAACAGCCATTTTGCAGATTTTGGCTTAGCAAGGTCTGGAAACAGATGATTGCAGACAACAGGCTCATGTTTTAGCGATGACCAGATATTGTTTCTAGATATTTAAAAGTAGTTTGCATTCATAAAATATGTTACACTATGTTTGCTGGTTGTTCATTTAACTCAAATGATCAAACTCATGCAAATGAGTTTCAGTTAATGTATTCTTGCATTTTTATGTGAATTTGTCTCCATTATCTGCTTGTGTGACTGGATTTGCTGTTTGTTTCATTTTTTCCTGCCATTGTGTCACATGTGTTTATTTCCCCATTGAGTACAGAGTTTCCCAAAATTCTTTATGCTCTAACCCCCACCAGAATGATGTTTATCCAGCCTGCATGTTCGACGGATCTGTAAATGGTGTGTGTTTGAGTAGCTGAAGGAAAAAGAGGCTCTGGTCCTGTGTCACGCTCTCTTCTGAGTCCTGCACAGCCTGTTTGTTTTTAGATCTGCCCCACAACAATGCCCAACTCTCCCCGCACACACACTATCTCGCGCGCAGCGCTCTCTGAGAAAACAAGCCACAGCCATAACAACGGCTCAAACAGGAGCTGCTCTCTGTAGGAAAACCTGTGCTCACTTCCCAGGCTCCTGGCTGGGGACCACTGTCCTATTATACAGTACAGTACATGAAAGTCCCCAAAAAGTCAGGAAAACAACACTTGACATTTTTTGGCTCCATTACATAAGATTACATTGTGGATTTAAAAATTCTGTTCTTGGGAAAACAAAAGAAAAATGCACCTTTGATGTTTGGAATAATAAATACTGAGACATCTGTCCCTGAGGTAGTGGGGAAGAAAGCTCCTTTGTTTAATTTGTTTCTTCACCGGTCGGCCTGTGACTGAAGGAAGGCGAGAACATAGTTTCTGACTCTTTCAGACTTAAACAAACACAGACCATTATTATTTTTCACCTATCTACCCTTTCTGTCTCAGCCCTCTGTTCCTCCATGGGGGGCTTTAATTAAATGTGTTGCTGCAACAACAGGTACTCACTCACAGGCTCCTATTAGTCTATAGAGGTCTCATATTTTCTGTAGAGAGTCATTATTGCGTCCCTATGACTCACAGTTTACAGTCAAGTGCAGATATTTGAGATATATATATATATATATTTATACACACACACACACGGAATTAGGGAGGTCTGTGGAGTAAGCTTTTACAGTAATGGGCTGTGGCTTTCAATGAGATCAGCTTCAGATTATGTTTTTATATTGCAAGTACAAGAATAAAGAAAAAATGCATAGTATGTAAAAGTAACTTTAAAACACTAGAAAACTATATACATTATGAGCATCTACTATACAGAAAATGAAGCATGAATACAAAATTTAAAAGTACAAAAAATGCAAATAGCGACATTTTAATTTAAGGTCCTTCATGACAGTGAGGATGTTTTTTATTGTTTTTAAACAGAGTTGCGGTCTAGAGCATTTTTATATGGACTCTTTGAATCCAGATAAATAATAGAAAGTCTTGCTGACCCTCTTGTAATGTCTGAAGTGACATCTCCACAGGGCTCAGGGGCCGAGTTTTCCCTGTGCAGCAGGACGTGTCAGGAGGTCACGACCTTGCGGGCTCACCATGTGTCTCTTGTATCTCCACCCCTCAGATCCTGGACGAGATCGCCGAGCACGGGATCAGAATTTATCAGCTACCTGATGCCGACTCTGACGAGGACGAGGAGTTCAAGGAGCAGACCCGAGTCCTGAAGGTGAGGGGCGGGGGGGGGAGACACAGCTGATGTCAACTGTTACAAAACTACATCAGACTCTTCCCCCTTTAGTGATAGATACCATTCTCATCCTATTCACCCTTGCTTCCTTTCACTTGATCCCCTCCTCTCTGATACATATTGTTTTCCATCCTCTGACTTTGTTTTTCTCTGGGGATCCACTGATCTTCCCAGGCGAGCATCCCCTTTGCTGTGATAGGCTCCAACCAACTGATTGAGGTGAAGGGGAAGAAGATCCGTGGTCGTCTCTACCCCTGGGGAGTTGTTGAAGTGGAGAACCCCGAGCACAATGACTTCCTCAAACTACGCACCATGCTTGTGTGAGTCCACCTGGCACTTAAATGTTTAGTAAAAGGATTCTCAGAAGGAAAGTCTTTAAAAAGATTAAACTGGTTGTAAAAGCAACGCTCTACTGCCTCCTGGTGTGTGAAGAAAGGATTGCATGTGTGTTTGTTCCAGGACCCACATGCAAGACCTCCAGGAGGTGACTCAGGATCTGCATTATGAGAACTTCCGCTCAGAGAGGCTGAAGACAGCGGGCAGGTGAGACATTTATATTACCAGATGGGGGCTGCTCTATTTCAGGCAACATTTTCTTAATTAACTAAACATGTTTTGTTTCTCTGCAGGGCTGTGGATGAGGATGTGGTGGATAAGGACCAGATCCTGCTACAGAAAGAGGCCGAGGTAAGAACACATGGACAGCTGCAAGCAAACTGTCCTTTACTTTGTGCTAAAAAGGTGTCTTGGCTGATACAGTAGCAAGTGGATTATATAAATACAGGTTTATAGGCTCCAAAAACAGATTGTAGGACCAGGTTTGGAAGTTCATATTTTCTCTACTGTAAGAAGTAGGGGACACAATCTACATTCCATCAGTCGTCATCGTAGAAATATGAAGCTTAAGTTTAAGTTTCAGTCTTTGTAGTATAAAGATTTCCTAATTACCATGTTAAGCTTTGCTTTTGTACAGTCAGCCCAGTAAACCTAACTCACTTTACTGACAACCATTTCCCAAGTCATGCAAGAGGTGCTTTTCTTTTTAATTGCGTTTTTTACCTGTTGATTTCAGTTCATTTTAATACATCATTAAAATCAACTCGCAGAGACTTAAAACGTTGTCAACCTAGCCAGTGCATCATAATGAAACAGGAAGTTATGGAACTACGCATAGGGAAAGTAGATCCCCGAAATGTGGTCCATGATAAAAAAATTGGTTTATGCGCAAAATCATCTGTTTTGGTGGGCGACATACTGAATTTAAGGTGGGTGTATCACTGAAACATTTCATTTTTAAAATGTAAACAAAAAAACGGGAAAATATGGTTGCTTGCTTTGTGAAATGACTGGCACTTACGGAAGGTGTTGGCAGATAGTACTTATTTGGCTTAAACATGCAAAACCACTGGTATGGCCTTTAAATCCCTCTGTTATGAACTGTATCTGTATCAAAGAGATCCACTTGATTTGGATAACGCAGACTGATGAAGCTACCTCATATTGGCTTCAATTGAATTTAAGGACAGAACAAGGATTGTGGATTTTGTCCTGGATTTGTAACAGTTAAGCTGAATTAGAAAGGGGTCACTACTTCATAGCCAGCATGGAGAGGAGGATGGTATGGAACAGTGATTAATAACTCTTTCAGTGTAGATATGGGCTTGTGATAATTATATACATGAAACCCACAAGGATCTGATCACTTAAAACACAGTAGCACGTGTGCTTAGGTCTTATTTATTTTCACCCCACTGTCTTCCATATGTATTGTTTACCTTCTGGGCTATGGAGCCTGCACGTCATCAGGCTATAACCTGTTTCCTAATTGCACTTGATTGGCCTGTTTGTGTTGCAGCGCACCATAGTGAGCGGGTGGGGTGCAATTAGAGCTGTTTGTAAACAATGTACCCAGGCAGGAAGTGATGGCATGTCCTTCCTGGGCACATTGTTTACCAACAGCTCTGATTGCACCACACCCTCGCTACAGTGTGCAGCAACAGCAACACAAACAGGCCGATGTTGGCCCAGGATGTCCTGACCCAGTTTTATGGTGGGAATGACTTCAGTAATGTAAGGAACTCAAAACACACTGCCAGAGGGACAGTGGTGCGTTTGTTTACGTGCTGTCATGGTTTTGGATGGGAGAACTGTAACTGCTGTTACTTTCGTTTTATTTATATAACCTTGTGTTGTATAACGTTTTTTATAAATACCTTGATATCTTGATACATGAAAAGGTCAACCTTATTTTACAGGTCCAAGTAAACATTATTTCGTTGAACAGTTCCTGCAAAGGGTTATGTCATTTTGTACATATCGGGAAAATTGAGACAGTGTTCAATTGGTGCACTTCAATTAAGGTCAGCTGTTAAATTTGTCTTCCTTTTGTAGATGTAAATTAAAGGCAAACACATAATTCAGTAAATATTAAGAAATAATAAAGTTTCCAATGAAAAACTAAAAATTACACTACTTTTCAGGCAACATATTAGAAATGACAGAACCCTAAAATAAAACATTACTCATGAATGATAATTAAATCTATGTTGACATTTAAAGTAACTTTCTGTTTAAGTTGTTGTCAATTTTTAAAAATCACTTTCAGATTATCAGTAAATCAACTTGAACATGCCCTCACGCTTCATGTCAAAAGAATAGCTGAGATGTCAGCTTTTTAGTTGTCTACAAATACACAAATAGATGGACGGATGGATGAATAGATAGTTGGATATATTTATGGATGTATAGATAGATCCAGATTAAATGTATATATTTATGATTTTGCAAGTCAGACCAGAAGAAAGACTACACAGCTTTGATTAGAAAATCATCTCTGAGGATGAATCATTTAATGTTCCACTCTCAGCCACAAGGAGGCGATATTCAAGTTTGTGGTGTAACCCTGTGACACTTGATAGTTTCAAATTTAAGCTTTACATCCTCATTATTTATTGCGTTTTATTTTATTAAATGATTCACTTGTTTATTTATTTATTTATGGGCCCATTCCTACCTTCTCATAATATGTATCTATTATTAATTTATTGTTTGTCATGGATTTTATGCTTCATTTATTTTTAAACACTTTCTTCAATTGCTATTACAGCAGCTATGCTGATATAAGTACATTATATTATTAGTCATTAAAGCATATTGATTTACTCTTCATTTGATTGAATAATAATCATCTGCAAGCACCTGTTTACTTTATTTACAGTATAATGTAGCCTGTAATGGTAAAGTAAGTCTCAAGGTATAACGCCTTAAAACTATTTCAAGTGGTTAATTTTGGTGATTACTTATGATGCATGTGTTAATAGCCTTGTTGTTTTTGCACTAGAGATCACCTGCCAGCCAGTCAGTGTGTAGCATTGTAATGTCAACCTGGTGTTTCTCTTCTGAAGTATCTTTATAGGTAGCACTTACTTTGTTTGTGGTTTTTAGCTCAGAAGAAGTTGCCATTTTGGAGACGCGTGGCTTTCACAGTTTCGACATCATGCAACTTGGCAGATCATAAGAGCAGAGTGACTGTTAGAAAAGAAATAGACATATTTGCTGTTTTAAGCTTTCGGTTTTACTTTTAAATGCACATAAAGTCTTAAAACTATCATTGTCTCATGCTGGTTAGAAACTAAAACCTAAATATTGAATTATTAAATATACTGGAATAACTTTACTCTTAAACACCCTAAATATCATTGGATCTGAGGTCATCTTCTGTATTTTGTTCTCTGAATAAGATGCTTTTTTCTGCTGCAAGAAACATGAAACACTTCAGTTTGAGATTTTTTTCCCTACCCACTACTGGATGTTTTGGAAATACAAAGTTTACTGAACTGTTTCTGGATTGTGTTTCTTGAAACTGGCCCAAATTCATTTTTGATCTGCTACTGATATTAACACTGTGTCGAGAAATACATTTAGTATTTGTAATTGCTGAAATATTTTTCAGACAATGCAGTCAGTTAAGAGAGAAACTGATTATTACTTGAAAAATTCTCTGAGATTGTGAGTGTGTTTTTGTTTTCTCTCTGTAGCTGAGACGCATGCAGGAGATGATCGCTCACATGCAGGCACAGATGAAGATGAAATCAGACGAGTGAACGAGTCGGAGCAGAAGGGAAGCACGGTGATCCCAACCCCCCAACATACACGCACACACACACACACATACAGTCCTGCTCTGAATCCATCCCAGCCCTGCAGATCCACCAGGAGTCCAGGATCACGTCATCTTTATCTGCACACCCCTTCCTCTTCCCTCCAAACATCCATCCATCAGCTGTTCAGGAGCTTGCCACTGATGTCTCTTATTTTTCTTCCTGATCTTGGGAAGACTCTTCTTACTATTCACATCTGAATCTCGCTGATTGTCCTGTCCTGTAGGTATGAGTTCGCTGGGTGGGACTGGGCAGAATTTAAAAAGCGTGAGCACAAAAATGTTCCAACATAATATTAACATGTTCGTTATTTAGTGTTTGATCTTAATGATGGTCCACAGAGCTGCCAGTGACAATGGTACTGAGATGTTTTTATATATCACACTAACATGTTTACAAAAATATATGTATGAATTATGCATTTTGTTTAAGTCCAAGCTTCAGATGAAACAGTTTTCCATTTATTTTATCAGGTTAAAACCGTTTTAAGCATACTTTCACTTTAAAGGTAAAAACTTTCACTGCTTATGAGGGATTCAGTAGCACATCACCTTTACCTCTGGATGGTTTCAGACCATCAGTGCCTTCAGTGCTTCAGTCTGATAATGCAATAACTATAAATATTACCACAGTGAAAGGTAAGTGTGGTTATGAATGAGGTGATCTGTCCACGTCGAGAACGAGGGATGCTGTTGTGTATGGTTTTCCAGGCAAAGTATTTGTCCTTGAATGTGTTAAAATAGAAACCTTTTGTGCATGCAAGACACAAACTAATAGCACTTGGTTCTTAATAGAAACAATCAGACTTTAGGATCATGATATAGTTGATGCCATGTTTTTAATATATATGTATCATATGGATCAAGACCTGCATGATCTCTATGTCAGTGCCAGACTGCTACTAAGCTAATCAAAGAATTCAGTCCAGACACATTGATACGTGTCCATATTTGCTCCAGTGATGTTATTCAATGTTTAAAATGGTATGTTTTTACACTTCTTGTACAATCTTTCATCATACTGTATTTGGGCTTACCGTTTAAAAATTAAATACAGTGATATTTAAGTTTTCTATGCGGAAACTCCCTCCAGCCTCTGCCAGCAGCAGACTAAACATCCTAACTTTTTTTCAGCAGTTTCATCTATCTGACTGTCTTGTCATCTATGTGCCATTGGCATTATTTAGTTCTTCTGTCTTTTGCTGTCACATGCAAATGTCTCTGTCAAATTCATTAAGATAAACATATTTCTTAACTGAATCTCAGCAAAGACTTGTTTTAGGCATCAACATTTTGTTTTTGTATTTCTGTTTAGAATAAAGTTGGTTTAGAAGAAAAACTTGAGTTGACATTTGTTGATTTTGGTGTTACGTTTGAGTTTCTTTAACATTTTCAGTCTTTAATGGAGTTGACGGTGGTGTTACAGAAACAGTCAGAGACATACCTTTTTATTTTTCTGTCAGCAGCATCTGAATGAAAAACAAAAGAGCGTGTCTGTTTTAACCTTAATATAATCCTTGCTGATAAGTGCCATATTGTCAACCACATAAGATCAAGCTGTAACAATAACTGCAGAATTCAGAAACAATCAAAATTATGCATTTAAATTCCATTTATTAAAATTAAATGGAAGAAAATAGAGCACTGCCTCCAGTGTGACTTTTTTTATGGCATGTGTGAGTACTATGTCTCAGGTGTTTTTTCAATTGTCAAGATGGAATAAGTATTGTTTAATTGTTTACATTTATTTCTAAGGGAATCATTTTTACTGCTGACACCCAGATTGAGTGTGAACTTGTAACTGAGTGAGAGTTCAAGGAGAGTAGAGAGTGAAAGAGAGTGCTCTTTCCTTGCATCACAATTAAAATGAAGAAATAGTCCAGCTGTTTTAATTTCTGTTTAGTCTCATTAAGGGGTTGTTGGTCTAAGTCATCAAAATCAGCTGTAGGCTATGATTAAAAGCCTTTGACATCACAAGACTTCAGGGTGTTATTAAAGCAAAATAGAAACTACAGTAAGAATATCTGGCAAAGGGAAAGCGATGGAAAGTTAAGTGGTGAATGTAGCCAACTGGATTTATTAAGCAGAATCTGGTGTTTTCTATGATTGGTCCGAAGGGATGCATGAATGTTCACCTAATGTTGTGAGTAAAATATCTGATCAATATTATAATTTTGGGGACAGATTCCTCAGATATCTGACTTGATATTGGAGACAAGTTATGTATTAAATGAAGAGTGAATTCCATTGATGTTATTGAGGTTTGTCCGGACCCTAACCCCCTCATGGCACCCTGTAGGACCCCTGTTTGTAGAAAACTCTGCAGTGTGACTGGCTGAGTGTGTGAGGAGAGGAAGGAGGAGGGGCTCTCATCTGTCAGCTCCGCCCGCCCTCCTGCTGTCTGTTCGGGGTTTGGAGGCGAGGCGAGGGCCCGCTTTCTGTGAGCCGTCGCTTCGGTAAAAATCGAGGGAGGAGAGCGGTCAACATGACGACTAACATCAGGTACAAAAGCCGGATCCCGGTTAAAACAGGTGAGCGTGGCTTCTGTATTTCATTTACATGCTTGTATTTATTGAGCAATCAATGCATTGATTGCTTCATGTTTCTGTGTCCCTGGGCGTCGCTCTGCATCCCTGCACCTGCGCCTCCTCCTCCTCCTCTTCCATCCTGTAATGGCCAATAGAGGATAGCGCAGAGGTAAGAAAACAACCTTTTTCATTAGGTTATATGTTTATTTTTTTAAGTGCTGTTGAAAATGCATTTTCAATACAGTGCCTTGTCCGGCTATAGCCTCGGACTGCACGGCGTCGGCTGCAGCAGCGTCAGCAATATTTACGTTTCTGGTCTCACATTTTGCTGTTGTTTTTCTCTCGATGTGCGCGGTGTGTCAATTTTATGAAGGCAAGATGCTCTGAGGGCAGCCATGCCATCACAGGCTGAGCTGTGATCGGCAGACTGACAGGCGCGGGAGGGGGGGTAAGGTTTCATTTTTAGACGCGTATGTGGAGCAGGCCGGCGTCACAAGAGGCGAGCAGCCAACATGGTCCCCATGAGGCGGCATCCTTCCTCTCCATCCTCTCCTCTGCCGCTGCCTTGCAGAAAATATTTGGAATTATTAGCGATTATCGGCCATTTAGTCGACCGATGAAATGACCTAATTGTCAACGTGACATCAGCACGACTCATGGTTACAGCCGCTGCTCGTTGGCTGCCTTTTAGCGACCCCTTCCTGAGCATTGTTCCGCTCAGAAACACAGCTGCCACATGAGCCTGCAGGGGAGGTCGCGTCTCCATGACCCCGGGCCTCCCCCCCACTCCTCCTCTTGGCATAAAGTGGCTAAAGTGTCAGGAGAAGAGTATATGCACGTGCTGACTGTGCTTGCTTGATTCAGCGACCCTGATTGTAAGAAGATTAAAAGTAGTGTCCATCAACAACATGATTCAAGTGGACGTGAGGCACCAAACGTATGTGAGAATTAAAAATTAAAAAGACTCATTTTTAAAGGCCTAAAATGCATCAATAGGTGTTGATTACAAAATGCTCTCCAACATATAAACACACATTTTATGAAGGCTATAAGCTACTGCATAATCATTTATTCTACAGCTGCCAGTTTATTAGGTACAAGTAGCTAACATTAATTCTGTTTAATAAAACAGCCCTGTATACCTTCATGAAGGATATAATCATTTTTTGATTTTGTTGAAACAGTTTCAGAGAGGTGCTGATTTAAATGTCATGGTAAGTGTGAAGGCTGCAGTTTGTGTTGCTGTTGAATGGGATTGCTTTATACTGAGATGTGTTATTTATCATCTACTCTTAATGATATACATATAGACTAAATATTAGCAACATATCTCAGAAATAATACAATACAATCGAACAGCACCAAAAAATGCCTCCACAGTGACCAACCAAATAATGCCTCTCTGAACCAGTTTCAAAAAAACAAACAAAAAAATCCCATTATAACCTTCAGAAGAATTTATTGCAGGGCTAGACTGCATAGCTAATAAACTGAAAACTGATGATGTGATACTTGTGAAAGTGTTAACAGCAAAATGTAAAGTGTCAAATCAAGCAGAGTCAAACTTTTTTGATGAACATTTTTGAAATCTTTTTTTAAAATTTGTCATTTTTTAGATATACAGTAGAGAGATCGACAGTGTATTGAAGCCACTGTATAGTTTGAAAAATGTTTATGCAACAGGGGGCGGGAGTAATATTCAGAGAAAAACAAAAAAAGATGAAGTCACAAATTTATGAGGAAAAATCTCAGGAAATACTATTTTTCAGATGTGCTTGTTATTAAAAACTCTGCACTAAAGGTATGACAGCTGTCACATATAGGGCCTAAGCTTCTTTCACCTTCCAGTACTGTGAGATACTTTCTTATGTTCAAAGACCACAAGCATCAAAAATTGAGGAAGAACTGCAGATATTTATAAATGACCAAGAAGTGACACATGATTTCAAGTGGCTTGGGTACAGTGCTTCTTATCAACTGTCTGAAAGCTCCACCTCTTCTCTTGTGACTGCACATCACTTTTCTCAGAGAATATCTATTATATTTTATTAACCTACAATTACCCTGATACGCCAGGATATGAGGAGAGAAAGGATGTGCAACATGGACTTGAACTGGGGACACTGAGATTACATGGCCAGCAGGCCACCACAGAATTGCACATTATCATCAATGTAAGCCGCATTTTGATGTATTTCATCATCGTGAAACCAATTTGAACAAGTTATATATTGTTGGACTACAGCTGTCAAATAAATGTAGTGGAGTAAAAAGTACAGTATTACTCTTTTAAACATAGTGGAGTTGAAGAAAAAAAGAAGCATAAAATAGAAGAAATCTTCATAAAGTATAAGTACCTGAAAACTGACCACTTGACCCCTGGTATGTGGGTAAAACATCTGCACCAAAACATTCACTAAATAACTGAAATGTAATGTCAGTAACTGAGGAAACAATTTGGTCTCCAATTCGTTTGTCTCTTCACTCTGTAGCTTCTTTTTTTGAGGGGTTCTCATCTTCCTATTTGTCCAGTATTTAGTCTTCCCGTTGCCCTTCGCCCTCCTCCGCCCTCCTCACTGCTGGCAGATGTAAGCTGGTCAGGTTGCAGACAGATTTGCATTCGCTCAGAAATTCACAGTTGGACCAAATCCAGTAGTTGAAATGATTGTGATCACATGGCATTACCACCACAGGGCACACACACACACACACACACACACAAGCTTATGAGTAGATTGCTGGAAAACCTGGATTAGTATGATTTTTGAAGAGACGTGTGTTTACACTTGTGCAGTGATAATGACCTGGCATAAATATTCCACACCTGAAAGTATAGCAATTCTGTCTGTACTCAGTAACAATACTCAGCTTTTAGCTTTTAGATTACTACACATTTAGATATTTACACCTTGTGAGTTTTTGCTTCTTGGTTATAATCCGCTCTTCACTCCCACATACTCTACTGCATCTGACCCTGTTGGGCACTTTGAGAGAAATATCTCATATCCTGGATCATCCCAGCTGGGGAGGAGGAGGAGGACCGAGAGACTCGGTGTGACGGACTGAATGCTGAGATCTGATCTGCTAAAAGAAGCAGAACTGATAATCAATCCTAAGTCAATATTTTCACAACATTTCCGTCCCTTCTCCTGTTCCTCTTTCCAAGTCTCACTCCCTCACATCTCCCTGCACGTTCCCGTCACGTCCTTTCGCTGTGCTGTTACGTTGCCAGGCAACAATCTTTTTTAATCCATTTTTCATCACTTCTCTGATACGAAGGAGTGGACGACACCATCTGACCTACCCACAATCCCATGTGGTTATTATTCTGTGTGTGGGTGGGTATTCACTGAACATTTTTTTCATCACAAGATCAGAAACTGAAAGAGATGATCACAGTTTTACCAACACTATGCTGAGATGAGTCACCTTGATGTAGTGAAGCACGCAAAGATCAAATCCAGAATACAGTGGTAAAGACATCCCATCCAACCTGATCAAATGTAAATGTTTTGACGTCACTGTCAAATATTCACATTGCTAAATGATATATTATGGTTTGTCCTTTATTTACTTATAGTGAGTCAGTGTAACTTTTGTTGACTAACAGTCACAGTAGCCACAAGTGACAGTTATGGGATACATGTCTGTTTACATAGTGCAACAGTAGCACAAGTAGAAAAGCCACCATGGTGCTGGTCGCACAAGACTAAGTAAGTCTGGTTTATAGCTTATGAATTCAACTTGTCATTTCTATTAAGAAGAATGTGTTATTTTTATCTTGTTTATCTTTCCTGGAAGAGGGATCCATCCTCTGTTGTTCCATCCTGCCTTTTTCTTTGACAAATTTGTTATTTTGGCCTGTATGAACAAAATTTCAAAACCCTGAAAGGTTGTTGATATAACAGTTAGAGATTTAAGGGTACTGTAAGGGTTTGCAATGAGGCATCCTTTTCAGGGTTTTGAAATTGTAAACATTGGATGCATTAATGGTTAATAAGTAATTTACTAATGCTTTATGGATCAGTTATTGGTCATTAATAAGAAAAAATTTTCGGTTGCCAGGTTGTGGGACATTTCTGGCTGGTGTTTATCCTCCATCAGCGAGATGCTTCCTTTTACTTTTTAATCCAGTTGACCACTGACCTCCTGGAAAAGTGTGCATAGCATCTATACCAAAATCCTTTTATTAACAACTATTTTACATTCACATTTAAATACTTTGAATGATTGTTATAAAAAACTTTATAATTAACATTCATAATTACAGATGAATTTCTAACTTTTGTTGTTGCCTTAGAAAGTGAGAAACCTGTTACTGCCTTATTGCCACTCACCCCTCCTATCTCCCCTCATCTCTCCCTCTTACCCTCTCTTGCCTAACTGCCTTATATAATTTATAACGATAGACTTGATTCCTAATTATAAATTAAATCAGTAACTTGACTAATAATGAGATTTTCCACTACCTGGCAGCCGAAATGTTGCCCGTCACAACTTACAAACTCTTTATAAAGCATTCATTATCAGAAAGTGATACCAGTTTAAAGGTAGTGTTGACGTCATGAATATTATGATGTAAGCTGTCAAAATGAAACAAATCAGCGGCGACATTACTTCCCGGAGTAGTGAACATATGTTGGGTCAGATGCATTTGCGTCCGTGCACATGTGTCACTTCATGCACTCAGCTCTCCCCTCTACCTCTTGCTTCACTCTTCCTCCATTACTCGAACCTCCCCTCACTCTTTAAGCACACACACACACACACACTGGCTGCCACAGATGGGACCCTCACTGGCTCCCAGTGAGGACCAGCTGCGGAGCAGGAATAGGCCTATCTCAGGGGATTGGGTGGGGTGTTGAAAGTGGGATTTGGACCTCCTGTAGCTCCGGCTTTTCAGCTGAAAAGAGAAGTTGTAAGAAGAGGAGAGAGACGCTGAAGAAGTCTTGAACTTTTCTTTGATAACTGTTTACAGAATTAATTTCCAGTTTTTGTCTTTTGTTTCTCCTTAATGCAATTTTAATTTTATGCCACACCCTTTAACTGTATCACATTTTCTGTATCGGCTTGTTGAAACTCTTCCTTGAAATGAAATATGCAACAGAGTGAAATATGCAAACCCAAGATGTGGAGCCGCTTTATGGCTTGTCATATTCTAGATGTCTTGTGCATCATTTTATTCACATTTTCCCCAAATTTAGCCTGGCATTTTTTGGGGGGATTATCTTCACTGGAATTTAAAATAAAATGATTTCAGTTTGAATAGCGTTTGACTGTACATCATCAGTTTGTAATGACTGGCCCACTGGCAGGCTTCTGCATGCCCAACATATTTTTTCCAGCAACTGCACACAGTTTAGACTCGGTAAAGATTATAAATACACAAAGACGGACGCCCACAGCCATGCTGCTCTGTGAGGCTGTGCTTAGGCGCGGTGGTACCTTGAGCTAAATGCTAATGTGAGCTTGCTAGCATACCGAAGTTTAGCAGGTATAATGTTTACAATGTTGACCCGATGATGGTGCCAGTGTCATTACAAGTTTTCCTGAAGGGAACATGAATGTGTGAACTAGGTTTCATCCAATAGCTGTCGAGACATTTCACTCAAAATTACAAATGTGAAGCTCATGGTGGCGCTAGAGGGAAAGTAAGGGGATCACCAAGGTTAGGAGGATTATTCCTCTGGGGATCATGAATATCTGTAGAAAAGTTCATGGCAGTCAGTACAAGTAATAGTTGATACATTTCAGTCTGGTTGCACAATCATAGACGGATATGTCATCAATGGAGCCAATCCCTCTAGTTTGTCTGAAAGCACTAAACATACACCACTACATCAGACGCCTCTGCATAACCCTACAGTATGTTAACAGTGTGTGTCACACAGTAATCACAATAACCTACTGTACTGAATATGATAGGACAAAGCAGCTTCTGTCGTCTTTGTGTTTCTGCCTCTACAAGTTGTCTTTGGAATGTTTTTCCTCTGTGACATTTGGGACCCTCGTTCTTCTTTGAGGAGCAGTGTGTTCACATGCACGTACTTTCATTTATTCATGCTGCAAATATGCATGTAACGCCCGTGATCCAGCAAAAGCGTGTGTGTGGTGCTTGTGTTTGTCTTGCACCTGAAGCAGCACACCTTTCTTCTCAGTGTTTTATACAGAACGTGGTAGTGCTCGTCATGCCTTGGCTCTGCATTTTAAAAGTAACAGGAGGCTGACCCAGATAGCGAAATTCTTTGTATTTTGTTGGATATCTTTGGCATAACAAGTTCTTGGGTAATAGGGATCGGGAGTCTGGGCAGTAATCCAATGAAACAAATTAAGAGAATTAAGATTATTTCATAAATGTCCCCTGTGAGATAAACAGCCAATAATCTGAATTATGCTTCATTCATTATTTTTGTTGCATTGCATAAGGTTGCTATTGTTCCATATTTTTCTTGAGCTTGACAGTTCATTCTTGGCCATGGAAACAACAGGTGACAAAATACTCTCAACTCAAGGTCCCAGGAAAAGACCAAAACCCACAATGTGTCTGTTCACCCCCCCTAACCCTTAACAAACTTTTTACCATCTTCTACCATTTTTCTTGACAACATTTTGCTGAATGCTTAATGTTCAGGGATGCCACCCGTTTAAAATACCATTCAGTGTTATACCCTTGCTCCCAAAAGTTTTTACTGTCATTGAATAGGCGGATGCTAAAACCGGGCTATGGTAGCCAAGTGTCCTTCAGTGAAGCAATTTTATTGTTGCCTGAGCAATTACATGCTGTCAGATTAGCATGTTAAAGAAAGAAGGCCTTTGCATCTCCAGGGAGAGAGAACAGATGAGTGGGGAGGAGGCTGGGGCTCAGGGTCCATTTGTGTTGGTATTATACCCCTCTCCTTCTTCCTCACTCACCCCTCCTATCTCCCCTCATCTCTCCCTCTTACCCTCTCTTGCCTAACTGTCTGGTCAGCAGGCAGCCATTTAGGCGAAGCTATCAGGCTTAATGGTGTGAAAGTGTCAGCTGGACGTCTGGGAGATGCAGCGAAGTCATCAGTGAAGGTCACCGCTCTTCACTGCAGCCCGTCTGGCTGCTTTAAGCTGAGATCACAACACCCACTTTTGTGCCCAGTTATAACCATTATTTCACTGTGACTGTCACTGTGAATTTGCGGATTATTGTGAGTCTGACTGGTCAGAGCAGAGGTAGCAAATTACTGAATATGTATTCAGTAATGTCAATACTGAAGTTGTGTTGGTTTTCCGTATACATGTGCTTTTTTGACCGCCAGCAATTTCTCTTTCACTTACTTACATCTTTGAAAAATTGTTAAAGAGTAGCTTACTGTCACACTGTTATGAAGAATATTCCACTTATATATTTTTTCTTTTTGTTATTCTTACTGCACTCTTGTCTGGGTGTTGTTGCTTTAGCCTCACTGTTATCATCAATAGCTTGACTTATGTTAGCAAACTTTAGATAGATATTGTTGTGTAACTGACATCGCTGTTAGTGTGCAACTTCTCTCTACTTGTGATACACTGTTGCACTACATTTACCATTATTTAACGCTTCTATTTTTACCCATTATTTACTGCTTCTATTTTTACTCAACACCCCAAGATTTCTTTCATCTTCAACCTTTTAGTATTCAGCTTCAGCCGATGTTTAGCAAATTTTGTCATATTTTATCAAACTTTGCGCAGATTCCTCTCACACATGCAGTGGTACTCCCCAAGACCCATACAGATCAGGAATTTTTCCCTTCAAGAAAAACCCCCTCATACAGACGAGGCAGTCACACTTTAGAGAGCGTCACTATACTTGGGATGGTTTGGCTGGTAGATGTCATCATGTTAAAATGGTTAGGACGCCACATTGAACTTTTCATACTGAGCACACAGTAAGTAACTTAATAACATTTACATCAATTCAGACTTGCAGAAAGAGCTGCTGTTGTACTTTTTTTTAACGTTTTTTCTTTAAGCCCTGTGATGATACCTCTACTTGAGGAAGATATTCCTGTTCACCTTTGCACACTGGCCTGCACAAAAAAAACACATTAAACAGTGGACCAATCTGAAGTGATGCTCTAGTTTAAACAGTTTAATGAAGTGTGTTTGTTCATCTGAAAACGTTGGGTGTTAAATGTGGAATTTTCTGTCTTTTCATGGTCAGTTAATATTTTAAAATGTCTTCTGTGTTGGGCCTTCTTCTGTGTTTAGCCTCTTGAAAGTGCTTGGCCGCAGGAAATGATGGCTACACTGTTGGACCCAACACATTTGGATTAGGTTTTTTATTTGTGTTTGTGTGTGCCCTGACGGTGGCATTGACTGCTGGAGCCTTTTGAGAGTCTTTCCTCTAAGGCCACAACTTTGTATGACTGAGAGGAAGAAACGGAGCGCTGCCTGCTGATTGAGTGGCTGATCTCTGGATCTCTGCCTCTGCAGAACCAACCAACATACTGACTGACTGACAAACCAGCAGACAGAGTGCATTCATGCACTGAAATAATATTCTGACAGCGAAGAAGTCTCTTCTTGTACTTACTATAAAGAGAAAATTAAAAGCACAAAGCCAGATCCTGTGCATTTTCTATATCTCTTCAAACATGTTGGCAGTCAGCAGTTGGTGCAGACTTGATTAGAAGTTTGTTTAAAAGTAAAACATTAAGTACAGTACAAGTTAATTAACTGTTTAGTTGATCAACAAAAATCACTTGTTGAGCAAAAATGTCAAATATTGTCTAGTTTGTGCTTCTAAAACTGAAGATTTTTAGTTTTTTTCTGTTTGATATAATTAAAAATTAAACATTTTGGGGTTTCTGACATTTGGTGGGACAAAACAAGCAATTTGAAGACATCATCTCGGCTCTTGGAAATAAAATAGACATTTTTCACTGTCAACATATTATTTAACACAGAAAATAATTGTTACCTGCAACAGGAGTTTCAAACTGCTTTACAAAAGCAGGAAGGAAAGGAGGACAAACATGTCAGAAAACATCCATACAAAGTGAACAAACCACAAAATAAAGAGTTATACGATCATGTGAAAGCCTGCTAACAGCCCTTACAGCCTGCTTCCCATCATTAGTCCTGACTCGTCGTATCTCCTTAATGTCCCTCCGCACCTGCCGTTCACTCTACCTTCCCTCTCTCCCCCTGTTTGATCAGCTGGAAAAGGATAGAGAGGCGATGCCGAGGCGCAACTTTGACAACTTATTCACTCCACAGCATCAGTGAGGAGACTGTGTAGCTTTTGTTTTCCTTACAATATACAGTAAAGTTGAATAACAGCAACTATAAATCAGCCTTTTATATCCAGATGTTCTTCATGAGTGTGACTGTTTGGTGTGAGGCAGAACATGAGACGATCTGCCTGTTCATTAGTTGTTCTTTTATTTTTGGTTGTCTTGTTTCACAACAGGAAGGACATAATAACTTGAGAGTAAGACAGAGCGGTCCCTATTAAAAATATATCAATGAAAAATGAATGAATTGGAACAGATCATTCAGAGTGGCTTCAGGCTTCCAGTAAGTAGTCGAGGAAAGGCCCTCATATATTTAAAACACTTATCTCTGTCCATTTGATTTATTCGACCATTTATAACATGGAGAATCTGATGATTTCCAATCAAAGCATATCATTTTGGTGCGTCCATGTGGTTGTTATCTCTTTTTCAAGTATTCATAAAACCATCCAAGTACTTTTAGCCAATAAGATCAAAATATATGAGAGAATTAGCCTTCAGCTAGCTTTCACCTGTTACACAATGGTGATACTGATGGATAGATTTTACTCAGTTTAGTTTTGAAATAACAGAACAACTTAAAACTGTATTCATTTGTATCTGCGGATTGTAATCCAAGTATGTAACCTAAATAGCCCCTTATTCCAAATCTCATCTGGTCCCTTAACATTTAACATAAGAAGCTGATGCATTTCTGAGATAAAAGTCTTTTTCCTGAGAGGTAAAACAAACCAACAAAACCGGAAAAGTGTCTGGAGTGAGAGTATTAATGAAAAAATTAAAACAGATTATACAAGACACAATGTTTTGGCTTCGCTTAGTCACGAGAAGATGTTTAATTGAACATAATGTCAAATTTGCAAGTAACAAAAGATTATATTTAGTTTTTCTGGATGTTTGTGTGTATATGGGTGAAAGGGACAGCTGGCCATTGAGAAAGACCAAAGGTGGGGGG
>JAPMOB010214683.1:0-11021 GCA_029875015.1 Lepomis gibbosus
TATATAGGTATGTGAATGTGTGTTTGTTTGACCATGCTGACTGTCTCGTCTCTTCTCCAGTAGAGAGAGACAACATGGCAGACTTCTGTGTGCTGGGTCAGAGACCTCCTCCTCACTTGGCCGGCCTGGCCCAGCTCAGTCACCTGGGGGCCGGCAGTCCCCTCCTCAAGGCGGGATCCGGAGATCCGCAGGCGCCCTCCCAACCACCTCCCCCTCCTCCCCAACAACAACCTTCACCCCATGGCCCCCTCCACCACAGCCCTCCTCTCCGTACGGGCCAGGTGCCTCCTCCGCCCCCACCACCCCCGCCTGGAGCCCTGCAGCCCCTGCTGGGGCCAGGTGGGCTGCTCTCCCCCCAACTCTCCCCACAGCTGGTGCGTCAACAGCTCGCCATGGCTCACCTCATCAACCAGCAACTAGCCGTTAGCCGCCTGCTGGCCCATCAACACCCTCAGGCCCTCAACCAGCAGTTCCTCAACCACCCGCCCATCCCTCGAGGTTCATCCAAAGTTGGCGGCGACCATCCCGGGAGCAACCCCTCGGCCGCTGAGGTCTCCTCTGAAATCTACCAGCAGGTCAGAGACGAGCTGAAGAGAGCTAGTGTCTCCCAGGCCGTGTTCGCCCGTGTGGCTTTCAACCGCACACAGGTAGGAAAACAGGACAGACTGTGGTCAAGAAGGTTAGGAGACAGTTGGGAAAGTGTGGTGGTAAAATGGTCAGAGGAAGAGGAAGAGCAAGGTGTTACTTCAAGGATAGGAGAGTATATCTTCAGATGAAGATGGAGAAAACCAGAAAATGAAAATGGTATATTGCATCCTGTGGTTGCCATTATATCCAATCCCTACTCCTCATAGAGCTACATTTTCTCAGACTAAATGGTTTACAGTCCTTGTTCAACATATCAGGTGAGAGGGGATAATCGTCACATTTGATAGAAATAAATGGAAACTGACGTCACTGATAGACTGTAATTTTTCACACAGCATTTGGCTAATTTTGTGGTCACCCGCCTCGTGTTATTTTCTGTGGGATTAGTGGAAGCATGGCAGGGTAGCTTGCTGGGTCATTGAGTCTCCTTCCCCGCCCTCGCAGCAGCACAAACACCTGATGCATTCAGGCTGTGCTGAACTGGTTACTACACGCCCCATTAGATCAATGTAATGGGAGGTGGCTGATAGACCTACTGGTGTAGAGGCCAGGTGTGTTTTAGTGAGTTTTGCATGTGTGTGTCTCTGTGTGACGATTTTGTGAGAGCGTCCAACACAGATGCTAATAATGTCAGTCAAATGATCTCACGTTCATCGTTTTCAGTTTTTACCAACTTTTCCAAACAATAGCATTAATTATTTTAAAAGAAGCAGGTCAAAGCAGTGGTGCAACATAAATAAATTCATTTATTCAAGTACAAACTTGAGGTGCTTGTACTTTACCTAAGATTTTCTTTTCATGTAATTTTATAGTTATAATAGTTATAATATTACTACATTTAAAAGGGAAATATTGTACTTTTTACTCCACTACAAATATTTGACAGCATTTAACCAGGACCAGTTACTTCACACATTCAATTTTCTTAACCTAAAAGAGATTTTAACTTGAGATGTTTTGCTATGAAATAAACTACCCAGAAGTATATTCATGTTAGCTGAAACAATTAATCGACTGACAGACAATTAATTGGCAACTATTTTTAAAAATCATCTAAACCACTTTTCATTCAAAAATGGCATTTAATGATTCCAACTTCTCAAATGTAAGGATTTCCTGTATTTCCCTTTAATTATTTTCAATGTTTGAAGTTTCTTTTTGGTTATTAGTTGGACAAAACAAACAATATGAAGGTGTCATTTTGGGCTCTGGGTAATTGCGAAGGCATTTCTTATTTTTTTCAGGTTTGCTTTTTACAAACAAAACTTTTTGATTCGATAAATGGAGAAAGTAATCCACATATTATAATGGGGAGAAAGAGTAAATAAGAGGATGCAATACAATCTCTTTAAGTTGGTAATTAGGGAGACTTTGTAACCTTCTTGCAAAGTTAACAGTGCAAATGTGTGTCTTCAATGTGCAGGGCTTGCTGTCGGAGATCCTGCGGAAGGAGGAGGACCCCCGCACAGCCTCGCAGTCTCTGCTGGTGAATCTGAAAGCGATGCAGAACTTCCTCAACCTGCCTGAGAGCGAGAGAGACCGAATCTACCAGGAGGAGCGAGAGCGCACCATGAACCCTTCGGTTGGCCTTCCTGCCTCCAACTCCTCCAGCCCCGGTGCGCCACGCCTCTCACAGGTTAGTCTACCTCATAGTCAGATGTGGTCACACACTGAGCATTAGATGTTTCTGCAATAGGATTTTTTGTAGAACAACAGAAAGAGCTTTCCGTGATGACTGTATGTGTATCATAGCGATAAAACATTTGATTGCAACATGCCATGTGTCTTGTGTGTGTGTGTGTGTGTGCATAGAAAGTGTGGGAGAGGAGCCTGGATGACCAGATAACCCCTGATACCTGGGCCTCCATCTGGAAGAACAAGACTAAGATCTCTAACTCGGTGAGTTATCTACAATCTATAACTTGCCCTCACAAAGTATTTTGCAGCACGTCATGTACTATGTCTTAAAAACAAATGCTGGGATTTGAGTTTTTATCTTAAACAAATTCCATTTATAACAGAAAAACTGCTTCAAAGCTATCATGGCTGCACATTGTAAACATAAAGGACATTATACACTATTTGGACATTTCTTTATATCTTCACATAACAATTTAACAAAATCAGTGATAAGAACCTCTCTGTAATGTCAGGGCAAATGGCCATTCATGGCTCTGGGTGAATTTGTGTGCTATTCTTATTATGTCTATGTAAAATTATCTCAGCATCGTTTACACTGAGGGAATGTAAGCTAGCTGGTCTGTACATGTCTTGTGGACGACTTCAAACACTGTGTATACAAGCTTTCTGAGAGCCAATACATGTTCATTCAAACAGAAACAACAAAGAAAGACAAAAGAGAAGGACTTAATGACTTTGATCTGTAAACAAAATTCATGTGGAGACGTGCACCGCAGATGTGCAGCTGATGCTCATACAAGGAACACTGCATGTCTGTTCTCAGAGCAGCTTGGCCTGATCATCAGCTGATAACCTTTCCTCATATGTATACGCAACATTTGCTTTTGTGGATAAATCTCTTAGTAGTTTAACAATATATATGAGTCCCAGATGGTTTGCCTTCATGATAATTCTTGTCATCCAAACTTATCTCAAAGCTTCCCCTCGCGAAACATTAAGCTTTCAAAGTCTCTTTAATTTGTCCTTACTCTGCATTACATCATGTGTTAAACCTCTGTCACAGCCAAAGCAGTCCTGCCCGGCACCTGACCTCCCCCTGAAGCTGGAGTCGCTGGTCAACATAACGTCAGGCATCTATGATGAAATTCAGCAGGAGATGAAGAGAGCAAAGGTGTCCCAAGCTCTGTTCGCAAAGGTGGCCGCCAACAAGAGCCAGGTGAGGGAATCACTGGGAAAAAGGTCACGCTTTGCAGCTCTGAAAAGCAAACCTGGGGTGCTGCCATAGTGTAAACAGTCAGCCATCAACTATATCACCTGTCTCTTGGCATCACGATGAACAGTTCTGTATATATATATATATATATATATATATATATATAGGTATAGTTTCAGTTCATTCATTGTGGACATTCATGTGGCTATGAGTCACCAGGTGAAGCGTGAGAAAGCTAGTATGTGGAGATGTATGCATTATGTGTACAGTGGATGCGTATGTGTGTGCAGTTAGTGAGAGGTCCCCCAGGTTGGTGGGTCTGGGGGTGGCTGAGGGTCACGCCTCAGTGCACCCATCTGCTGCAGCTGGCCACAAGGACGGAGAGAGAGGAAGAGAGAGATGATCAGGCTATTAGCGGTGCATGCTGCCCGAGGTGGCTGGTTGAACACAACAGCTGGTGTCACAAACTGAACCAGTCTAGCAGATATAATNCCCATCTTCCTTTCCCACATTTACCCTGGCCTGCACATTTACAACTTTTGAGAAATTTACTTCTGCTCTCACTTATTTATCGGCCTGCACTCACATTTTTCTTTGTGCATGTTTTTATCCTGTCCAACCTGTCATGTTCCTTGTTATCCTGCTCTTTCACCATGTGGCTTTGCCAGTTAAGTGAAAGGTGCTGACTCCACAACTGGAGATTGGCCTATAAAACGAAACAAACAAGGATGTCACACGATAGAAGCCCCCTCCTTCAAAATATATTCATAACACAGGCTTATTGGAATAGTCTGACATTTGGGGAAATACACTTTCTTGCCGTGAGTTAAAACAGATATCCATATCTGTACAGTAAATATGAAGATACATCCAGCAGTAGGTTATCTTAGCATATAAACTGGAAACAGGGTGAAACACATGTTGATTTATCATTTTTAGACATATAACAACTTAATTGGTCAGCTTTAGAGGTGCTGGTAGCTGGATGTTTTTACCTTTGGACTGAGTCAGGCTAGCTGTTTTCAGGCCCCGTTTTCTTTATGCTAAGCTAAGCTAACTGACTGCTGGCTGTAGCCTTATATCTACTCTACAGACATGAGAGTGGTAACCCACTTCTCATCTAACTGTTAGCACAAAAGCAAATAAGCAAATAAAATATGGAAGTATTCCTGTATACAGGTATGCTTCCATATTTTATATGCTTAACTGCCCAACTCCACCTCTTTCTTCAACCCCCCACCTTCTTTCTCCATGTCTCTTCCCCAGGGTTGGCTGTGTGAGCTGCTTCGGTGGAAGGAGAACCCCAGCCCAGAGAACCGTACTCTGTGGGAGAACCTGTGCACCATCCGGAGGTTTCTGACCCTGCAGCAGGCCGACAGGGACCTGGCGTATGAGGAGGAGTCCAGACACCATCACAACGAAAGGCTGCATACCGTCCTCCACCTGCCGCAGGATACACAGGTAAGAAATCAGACACTGGGATGAGTGTTAACTGATGTTAGCATGCACCCCATATCTCTATGTTCGAAAGGATGGATTATATTAACACCTGGCATTAAAATCCATCTCTGGTGTATGCATTGAAAACAGATTTCCCCGCACACGTCACCTCATCTCACAATATTTACATCTTTTGAAACTGACTGTAAACACCCTGTCTTGCTTCACCATCATGTACGCGTATCTTTTTTAACAGATCTTTTTGACCCCAGTTTTCATTTTGGATCAAAAATCAGATTTTTCCGTTAACAGTGCCGTATGCGGATTGGATAAACATGTTGTTGTCATCTTGTTTTTGTCTCCTGATCAACTTTAGTGGTGTTGTGTCATCAAATCTGCAACTATCATAAATAAACAGATATTTTGTTTATTAAAGTTTAACAATGACAATTCCCTTTTTTTACAGAGGGGTTATGTGGGGGATTCTTGGCAACTCGTCCCAGTGACACATAACCCCCAGTAAAACCACAATTTGTTCGTATTACACTAGTTTTGTACACAAACAAGATATAACTTGTTAATTAGGGATTTTTAGAGGTGTTGGTATGTGGGTTTTTTTTTACATCTGGACTGAGAAAGGCTAACTGTTTCCCCGGTTTCCAGTCTTTGTGCTAAGCTACGCTAACAGACCGACATGAGAGTGGTATGAATCTTCCCATGTAAATCTCCCAGAAAAAGTGAATAATTTTATTTCACCAAAATGTTGACCTATTCTTTAAAACATATCCACTCTTTTTTAAACACAGCTTTAACACACAGATGTTAGGTCAACCACTCCTTTATAATGAGCAGTATTCACCATCCACAAAAAAAACATACAGAACATGTACAGACTAGAAAAGTAAGTAGAGGTACAAAATTATAAGCACCAAAATATAAGCAAAGTAAAAATATTTATTGGGCAAAATGGCCTATTTTCTCATTTATGTTATATTATTAAAGTATAATTACTCACACCTGAATTTGTGCATTAATTTAATGCTGCAGCTGCTGAAGAGGTAGCTTTTTTAAATTTCAGTTCATTTGCTTATTTGACCAAGACAGTGCTCTTTAATTAACACTAAAGTAACTTTAACTGAGCCTGAGTTAGCTCAACAGGCTAATTTACATATGTTGTCCCTGGCCAGTTATTAAAAGGGCAACCTAAAACATATAGTGTTTGGTAGCTTGTGATTTTCACCAAGGGCTCCACACATTTCTGTCTTTTGTATTATTAGTCTGAATGTACAAAGTGACTAATGTGATCAAATGCAGTGGAGTAAAAAGTGCACTCTTTCCCTCTGAGATGTGGTGGAGTAGCAATATAAAATAGCAGAAAATAAGGTAAAGTACAGAACTTAAGTACAGTACTTCAGTAAATCTTAGTTAGTTACTTTCCACCACTGCTAATGATAGCGATGGTTATTTTTTGAACATACTATGTCATGTCAAAAAAGGATGAAACTGTGTTTGTCCACCCAGACCACACCCATCGTTATTAATTCCTTATTATATTCATTTGGTGTAAGTACGTCCCGTGCTGTTTGATCTAGTTGTGTGTGCGCATGTGTTTATGTGTCCATTCGTGCCCCAGTGGAACGAAGAGTAAACAGTGTTGCTGGGTGGTGTGGCACTGGAGGAAATGCCCCATTAGTTTTTGAGGAGGGAGGCAGAGGCTGAATGAGGGCTGGGGGAGATCGATGCGGGAAACACACTGACATGTTGACGTCTTCTGTCATTACTGTAACCCTCCCACTCTGATACACACACCAAACACTGTCCATCTGACTGTCTGTCTCTCTCTTAGTCTCTTCATTACTCTTAAGCTGTATAGATAATACCTTTTCTGCTTTTGATTTTAAGTAGCAGACATTAAAAAATATTTTCTCAGTCTCTACATTCAGATTTTTGTTGGCTCTGTACTCCAGTACAGAGGTTTTATATTTTAATTATGACATCCCATGATATTTAACTGCAGATTAACTCTTAAGCTAACATGGAGAACAAGTCCATAACAACTGCCAAACACTATCAGCTGATGAATATCATATGGTATGACAGAAAGCTCCTGTAGCTAGCTGGCAGTGTCTTGGAAAACCAGGGTCCTACAAATACTGTTCCGGTCCTAGGAGTGCGGTCCTGAAAATACAGTGCTGGTTCTTCATTCATCTACTATTCTTTTAGTCTTCATCTTAAGCTAAGCTAACTGTCTGTTGGCTCAAACCGAATTTAGGCAGGTTTCTTTAACTATTCCTATGAATCCAAAGTCCAGAGCAACAACAATAGAATATGTGTAACTAACTTACAGCTTCATGGTAAAAAGGTCAAAGGTCAGGGTCAGCCACACATACTGAATTCACTGCTCCTGCTGAGAGATAGCCTGTCAAACTACTGGCCCCCCAGTGCAGAGCTGTTATATACCACATATAGTAGAGACCATCTGCCATAAATAAAAAAAAGCAAACTTCCCATTGAGCACCTCGACACAAATCCTGGGTTGTCTTGTGGCTCCACCCACCTCTAACTCCCCCACCAACTCTTCCCATTCAGAGCTCTGCATTAAAAGCTGATGGGAAGACGGGGAGGAAGCTGTGGTGGCACCATTAACACATTCCTCTGCTCCTCTCACACTCTCAGCAAAGACTAAAAATAAAGTTTACCCTCATAACGCCCTTGTTGTTAACCCCACTGCCACCCCTCACCCACCTCGAGAGACACAGGGAGATGAACTGTAGTGAAACACTGGTGATTTATTAATGGAGAAATGAGGTGTGTACGTGTGTATAAATATGTGCGTGTTCACGTTGATGTCTTCAGACCCCTCCTCCGTCCCAGATGAAGCCCCAACCAACCTCAGGCTCCAGCCAGCCTGCCACCACAGACCACACATGTGTCCCATCTGCCACACATGCACATACACCATCTCACACTGATAGTTGGTAATGTGAGCACTCTTTTGTGTTGTGGACAATGAGAGGGTCTCTAAAACTGTAACAACCAACCACAGTATACACATGAAAAATGAATGTGGCGCTGAGGCATAGCTGTGCAGTTAAGCTGCACACCAGTGATATATGTGTGTTTGTGTGTGTGTGTGTGTGTGTGTGTGGTTGGACTGGACTGTATTTACAGTAGCGTGAGCCATTTCTGCATGTTGGGGGCTCTGGGAGATCTCTCTCAGTGTGCCTATTAAGTCTGCAGGTGGTCTTTGTGTGTGTCGGTGTGTGCGTGTCAGTAACCTCAGCAGCATCACATTTCTTCATGACTGACACGGTCCTGGGGCTCGCTCCGCAGCTCGGCTTTAGCAGTTAAGTGCGTCCCACAGCTAATTTGGCAGAGTCTACCCTTATAAATAATTTCTTGATTGTTTTTGCTAAATTGATTTCTGCTGCAAGTCTAGGGGTGTTTACGTGTGTGTATGTATGACCGCTCACCGTGGCTGAGACCCCAGGAGTGGTGGACTAGAACAAGAAGTAACAACCACCACGCCCCTCCTCCTCTCTCGTCTCACTTCAGTCCAGAGGTGCTTTACTGGCACCACAGATTAAAGGTACTTATTGCCAAAACAGCAACAAATCGCACCGTGTCAACACCATGAAAAACTCCATAAATAGATGAGGGGCAGATTTGAACAAGAGTGGTCAAAATTTCAGCAGAAACTGACTCACTTATATGCATCAATGCTGCACTTCCCATAATGCAACTGGATAGTGTATCGTCATTAGACCCTCACTGCCTGGTAAACGCCCATGTCTTTTAAACTCCAGTCTGAACTATTCAAGCCCAGGGCAAGATAATTCCAATGACATAATCAGGTATTACTTTCTCAGAGTTTGGTAAGTTTCCACTAGAGAAATCATACAAATGTTTACCTCAGCCGAGTGGTGCTTCCCGCGATGAGTAAATTGATCTTGATGTGTAAAATCAGTGAAGTGATCTTAAAAAGATCACTTGGTTCTGTGTAGCCTGGAGAAGAAGGAAAAAAAACTCTTAGCAAAAAAATATTTTTTAAAATCTCAGCATTTTAACCTAAAAATGTATAAACAATTTGTTATTAGTATGACTTCAGGTTTTCCTAAGTCAAAATGTCTGCATTGAAAATGCTTTAAGATTTAACATGTGTTGATTGCCGTTTATTGTGCAGGTTGCTCATTTATTCTCATTTTAGAGGTTTAATTCGGGGGTCCTTGTATGAAATTGTCCCTGAGAAAGACACTGAACCCCCCATTTGCTCCCAAAAATATGTCACATTGGACAAAAGTGTGTGGTTTCACATTTCCACTGTACACCCAGAGTCAATTTTATATCTAGATCACTTTGTAACGATTTATCGCACATTTATTGTGAACTAAAGGAAACCAATGAGCTTGACATGGACAGGGTAGGAAGGTAGGAAGTCAGAAAATGACTGTGACAAGTGCACACTTGGTTTTGGTCTTTTCGTTTGGATTTGTTGACTCTGGTAGGTATGGCCAAAAAATGTTATCACAACAAAAAGTTTCGCATCTTTCGATATTAATTATTATCACAACAAGCATGAAATTGTTATTTCTTTTGAGTTTAAAGGCTAATTTTGATAGTTGAAATTATTCTTCTTGGTCAACTCTTGGTGATAAACAGTGGATCACTTCACTAATCTGATATAAAACATTCTAAACAGTAACCACCACAAGTATGGCAAACAAACAAACGCTCATCCATCTTTTCATTAAGCTCCGGTAGGTCGTAGCTAAAACAAGAAGCAAGCTGATGTTAGATGGCCACTGCTGAGCTAAACTAATGTATTTTGCGTTCAGTTCTTCTTTGTTTGGGCCTTACTGTATAAAGTTTTAAAGCCAAAGTTAATGATGAATAGCTCAGCTGCTGCTCTTTCCCTCGTAGGTAGGTTATAGGCAATGTACGTAGGGGAATATCAGCACGCTCATCAGACATTTCCTAAAAATAAACATTGCTAATGAGTCCTGCACCTCAAGTCCGAGTCAAGTCTGAAGTCTTTTGAGGACGAGTCTCAAGTCAAGTCTCAAGTCACTGTGTGTGCGACTTAAGTCGGACTCGAGTCCAAGTCTCAAACTCTGCTCTCTGCTGGATACAAACACAACATCAAAAGGTTCAATAGTATCATTAATTATAAATACATTTTTTTGTATTGAAGGTCATACCAATGACTTTGTCATTGTGAAAGTAAATTATTTAGTAAGTAAATAATTTCTGTGGTTTCTCCCAAAATATATTGTGATTATTTTTTTTACATTTAGGGAAAGATGGTCAAAGCTTCAAATTTAGTGTGTATTCTTCATTTATTCACTCTGAGAGGAAGAAGCTGCCTTTCTCCCTCCCCCTCTCTCTCCAGTGCATCCCGGTGGCCTCTTATTCACTGTTGCAGGGTGGAGTTTAGGCTTTTTGGCAAACCACAATTAAGTTAATTGTTTAATTGCAGATAAATGGAATGAATACCACACACACAGAATGAAAGAAAATATGCAACAATGCGCGCATGCAGGCACCCACCCACACACACTCAGCTGCACTCCCAACTAGCCTCAATAACATTACGTGGATACAGTTTTTCATCAAATTATTTCACCAAAAAAAGTGCAGTGACTCATGTACTCCAGTCCTCATGAATCGCAACACATACTTATTAAAATGTAAGAGTGAAGGAAACAGACAGAGACAGACAGACAGATGGAGAGAGAGAAAATTTTAAAAAACACTGATTAACAGGAAAGGTGAAGTCATGCACAAAACTAACAGAAAAGTGATTTTTTTCTCTTCATTACATATTTATCTCTGTGTTAATGGTGTCTCTAGTGGTCCCACACTGCCCCCCCCCCCAATCCACCACCCCCACCAAAACATAGACAGAGAGAGTTAGGGGCCCTGGAGGACCAGAGCTCATTAAGGAGAAGATGAATATTTCATGTTCTATAATTCTTTCATAGTTGTGCGCCGTAATTTGCCTTGATTTACGTTTAAAAGAAAACTTTTTCTTTTACTGCAATGCACTCACAGCATTGCCAGGAGAGAGTGAGGGAGAGAG
>JAPMOB010214684.1:0-38053 GCA_029875015.1 Lepomis gibbosus
ATAGTGTCGTCACCGACGCAGTGTCTCGTTCCCCTATCTCGGGGAACAAGGGTTACCTACGTAACCCGAGACGTTCTCCATAAGGCCAAAAGGTGATCTTGGGGTCCAGCTCTTTGCGGTAAGAAGTTGATCTGGTTCGGGGGTGGCTCGCCATCTCCATAAAGGAGAATCCGAATCTAAGGGTGTTTCCACAGGATCTCAAAAATCTAGCCTGTATAGAACAAGGCTATTACTACACTGCAATCACAAAAATAGTAAAAAAAAACACTACTGTTACATAGTAGTAATTAATTGAATGAAATTCCTCATTGCTATTTAAACCTATGGATTATGATTCCTTCTATTTTAAATTAAATGAATTAACATCACATTTTCACACATTTCACTGTCTTCAAGCTTAAAGCTTAAATATATACATTAAATATTCTTAAAATATTCTGCCTTTTAATTTTAACAATAGCTGTGCTCACTAGTGGTACACAAGGTTAACAAATTGTTCAAAGTACAAAAGTAAGTGACTATCATCAAAGTAAAAGAAATTATGTCAACTCAAATTTCATGTTTCTGTATCCAGCTACCCGACACAAATAGGCTACATTAATTAAAACTTTAAATGCACACAGTGTCAAGTTCACATATCAACAGGAAAACTACAGGCATCCGTGGACCATGCGTCGTGGCTACATAGTTAGCTGCGCTAGCTCAACATAGTTTAACTCACCAAAAAATGGCCAAAAGCGATTAACTCCTGGCTTACTGGTCCTTTGGTCAACTGATTCACTTCACACAGCTGTCGTCTCAGTGCATACTTAGCGCTCAGGACAGAATTATTTACCACAATTCACATTTTACCCTAATTACTTCTCATCTGCTCTACTGGCTCTCTCACTCGGTCTGTCGCCTGATACCTGGAGGGGTGGGACTTATCTATGCTAACCATCAGAGCCCTTTAAAGAGAAAGGCCATTAAAAACCGTCAGATGCCTGTCATGCCTTATATAACCAATAAGAAACATTACTCAACAGAGTGACTTTAACTGACAGATTGTTCTTCCAACCAGAAAAGCAATTAATGGAACTAAAATAAAATTACAGGGCTCAATTATGTACTGGGTTGCATAATGTAATGCAATTACAAGCCCTAATGTGGGACATTTTTTTGTTTTTCAGACGTCTGTGGCATATTGTGATGTGAAGCCAATTTATTAAATCAACACCCAATACCATTTTACAAACCTCAGGATGTGTCCTAATCAAATCAAAAGAGAAAATACAGAGAACACATTCCTAAAGGAAATGACCAACACATTGGTGCTTTTAGTGCAAATTCTTTGAGACCATCGGTGACTTTCTAATGTGGAACAGGTGTGTCCCTAATGTGAGACACTGAAAGTATATTGTAAAAAATAACCTTTATTCATTTAAAATATTTTTTTTAAAACTTAAGTTAGTAACTCGCTTGGTTATGGATGAATGAAACATAACTGAACATAAACTAATAATATATATCATATAATATGATAGTTTGATGCAATTATGACAAAGACATTAAGCAACTGTTGACACAGGCCTGTCTTATGTTGTGCAGATAGAAAAGAGTTAAATGCGCAATCAGAATTCCTGACTCTAGTTTATTTTACTTCACAACACACACAAACAATGCCTTTTATCCTGCCCTTTCTCTCATCCTTTCCCTAATTCTGCATCTCGCTCGGCATCTGAAAATCTCTGTGTCTTTCTCTGCATTGCCATTGTGATTTGAAATACATTTAAATGAATTAATCATGAGATGCACAAAATTAGGTGTATTGGTTTTATTGTTTTTTTTTTAAATCAAGAGCTATTTTTTCATTTAAGTGTCCCACATTAGGCATTGTCCCGCTTTAGGGTAATCCACCCTACTTTTTGATTACTTTTCTAAATCTCTGATGAATGTTTTCAAATGTTAAGTCATCTTGAGAGTCAATTTAACTGGCATCAAAAATCATCAGAATAGCATCAAACCTTACCAAAGGGCAGTAGTTAGAAATGGCAAAGGAAGACATTATGCACTTGACAAAACATGCAGAGCTTTTTATAGAAGATATTCAGATGTAACCCCCAATGAAATCATAAACATATTCCTAAATTGTAAATTGTTTTTCCCAGTAACTGCAGTGGATTACAGTTACAATTATTTTGCAATTAAATGATGTACCTAAATTCCGACTGACTAGTAGTAACTTTCATCAGTGTATGTTTTGTGTTTGGAGGAAGATAGTAGTTGGACTGGTTAAGAGTTCACAATCTGAGGTGCTTTGCTTTTTACATATACAGCAACTCTCCATGAAAGAGATCCCTATGCCTTCCTGTTCTTTCAGTTGTTACATTATGCTGGAGTTCTCCAGCTCCTGTTAATGTAAAGCTGATATTCAACAAGCAGTCATTTAGGTTTGACATTTCTTTCTTTCTGAGAAGCTGAAAGGGAACGCTTCGTTTCAACATCTTTGTGCATAACTGAACACTGTAGCTCAAGGTCAGGTCCGGTCAGGACTGATAACACACATCAATTCAGTGTTGCTGGCAAATTTCTTGAATCTGTATAATTTTCATCAGCATTAAAAAAATGTCAAGAATTTGTGGCTTAAATCCTCATCCAGGAACCTATTTCATAGCAGGAGATAAAAGGGGCCGCTGGAACATGCTGCCGCAGGTGGCCACTGCATCCAGCCTTCCCACAGAGCCACTTTCCATGCATTCTGTTCAGGGACATACAGATAAAAGGGGTATAGTCACTTAAGCCGCCTCCACAACAGTCTTTACACTTTCTTCACATGGCCATGTTCATGCCCAGTTATATAGATAGAATGTGGAGTGTCTACAGTAGTGTAGGTGAGTTATGTAGTGTTTGTGTACTTCAAAGATGCGGCCAGAACAGTACATGTGCAGTCGTCATGTGTTCCTGCATGTGCTTGTTTTTGGCCCCAGTGTGCTTTGATTCCTCCCGTCTCTATTATCAGATGTTCTTTTACAGGTTAATGTTACATAAGTCTAACAGCTGCTGCCCAGCGTCTCCGCTGACAGCCAGGTGGGAGCAAGATATAGCCTCTCAAACTCCATTTTGTTTTCATTTACAACTGGTGCGCCAAGCAGAAGAAAGATGAAAAACACATTAGCCCTCTCTAATTAGCCAGACATGTTGGTATTCAAACAAAAGGCTTTTCACGCTTGAGAAACCAATCAATTCAGTCTATAACAGCCTCTTTCAGTTTCATTTACAAAACAGCATACACATTATTGAAAAATAAAGTACACATTTGAATTAGTGCTCCTTTGTCACAGCTAACTAAGCTCTTTATTTGGGTATTCTGTATTATTTCAATATACGTCCACAGTTGGCTGCTAACTTAAGCAGCTGCTTGTTAATTGCCAAGTAGTGGGAGTTGTACCTGGAAAAACAGAATGAATGGATGAGCACTAAAGTGTTTAAGGGCCACCATCCCTGCTGCTGATGGATATCTGGTGTGTATTACAGTAAGTTAAAGAAAAGGAGGAAGACTGTGAAAGGTAAAAGTGGTTGATGCAAAGTGTCAGAATAGGAGAACATTGAGAAAAATGCAGTCTTCAGACATACTAGCAACTCTGCGAGGCTGCACAGTGGTATATTGTGTTGAATGCTAAAGTTGTCACGTTAACATGCTCACCATGACGAATGTCGATGTACAGCAGGTATAATGTTTAGCATGTTCACCCTATTAGTTTATTGTGTCAGCATTCTAACCTTTGCTTATTAACACAAAATACAAAGCAAGGCTTTGGTATTTGATCAAAACCAAAGTTTTGGACAATTTGAAATTTTGACCTCATGATGGAATGTCAACAAAATGATTACGGTTTATCCCAAGGGAGAATGAATATATGTACCACATCCATCCAGTAGTTATTGAGACATTTCAGTCTGGACCAAAGTGGTGGACCAGCCAATAGCATGCTGCGAGCATAGCTAAAAAGGGATCTATTAGAAGACCCAGGTCTAAAAATGCAATTTGAGCAAACTGAGAACACAAAGACTAGGACGCGGGCTCACAATAACTACTTTCAAATGCAAACAGATTCAAGGCTGCAGTGCCTCTGTCAGATAGGGAGATTAGCATTCGAGATGTATGCAATCTGTTGAGAAATCAAATGTCAAGGTAGATGCATCACTTCAATTAGCTCAACAGTCGCAAATGATTGCACTACACAACAGTCAAGTAGCTGCTTCACACTCACTACATATCTTGAGGATTGAGCTCAGACCATGTCACGCAGTGGAAGTGACGTACTGTATCAACAAGGTATTAAAAACAATTTTTTTGACATTGCTGCATCCTTCTCAATCCATAGTATTTTGAAATGTACGCTCCCTTCCCGTCTATTTTATATTTATCGTGATACATCTGTCATGACTTTTTAGATTTCCTTTTGTAGGTTTAATGCAGATTTGACAGGTAAGGGTTTATGAAAAAAAACACATCTTCACAGATATGGTCCTTACTGAAATAAGCATCAAAATCCAATTTTGAAATGAGAAACATAATTTTGGGGCGGCACAGTGGTGCAGTCGTTAGCACTGTCGCCTCACAGCAAGAAGGTCGTGGGTTCAAACCCTGGTTGCCCAAGCCTTTCTGTGTGGAGTTTGCATGTAGGTTCTCTCCAGGTGCTCCGGCTTCCTCCCACCATCCAAAGACAAGCAGGCTAGGTTAATTGGTGTCTCTAAATTGTCCTTAGGTGTGAGTGCATTTAAGCAATGTCAGTAAAAGTGTACAGGAAAACCTCTCATTTATCTGTTTAGTTGGCTTTTTATATATAGTTACTCCATTGCTACACTTAGTCACATAACGTAAATTGGCTGTTTTTGTATGTTACATATTTGTGGTGGTCTAATAATGAGCCAGATAAAAAACAGCATTAGCTTCTTTTAATTAAATAAATTGATTGTATTGAATATGCTTGTATTAGCATTAGTACATGCTTTTATTTAGTCAGTGTGACACAGGGAATAATGATCTGAGTTTCACTGCACTTCCCATTAGAAAAATGGGGCTGTAGCTAATGTGTCACTGAACTGTGTCACTTTTAACCCACCAGGTTATCATTGAGTTTTTAGTGCAAACACCAAAACTCAACTCAGTTTTTGGTTTCTGAAACTTGTGTGTGCACCAGGCCACACACTGTCTCTGGCACATGGTCTTCATCGCTCTATGTGTTCTGTGTTTGGATCCAACATGTATGTATTCCGTGTGTAAATACAGAGAAAGACTTGGGGACATGGTTCAAATTATGGGTCTGATTATTTCATTGTAGACACAGAGGCACAGAATTTGTTTTCACTTGTCAGCGTTAACTGGCTAGGTTATTGAAGATGTTAAAATCCAGGAGCTTTCTTCCAAATGAATGACTACTGATTTATTAAACGAAGGTTCAATAATCCAGGTCATAGTTATCCAAGGAGGGTTCAAATCAAGGGCAAGTGGACTTTGTTGAAGATACTCGAAGATGTTTTACCTCTCATTTGAGAAGCAGAAGTGAAGAAGCCTCTTGGATGAGAGGCAAAACATCTTCAAGTATCTTCAACCAAGTCCAGTTACCCTTGATTTTAACCTTCCTTGGATGCTTAAATGTAAATGCTGTGGCCCAGGAGGTGGAGGGAGCCATCTGTTAATCAGGTCGGTGGTTCAATCCCTGACTGCTCCAGTCTGCATATTGAAGTGTCCTTCAGCAAGATACTGAACCCCAAATTGCTCCTGATGCCTGTGAGTCTGTGTGAATGGCAGTTTCAGTATCTGATGAGCAGTTCGAACCTTGCATGGCAGCCATCAGTGTATGAATGGGTGAATGTTGAGTTATAGTGTAAGTGCTTTGAGTGGTCGGAAGACTAGAGAGACGCTATGAGTGTGGTTCATTTACCATTACCATTAAAAAACCTTTTTTAATTAATTGTTATCCAACCAGTAGAAGTGTTTAAATAGCATCAAATAATTGTGTTTAATGTGGTTAAAGCATTAATCAAGAAATGATTCTTACTGTGTCAGTTATCCACAGCTGGCTTATACTGTATAAAAAGCTTCTTCTGGAGTTCATTAAATACCTTCTCCTTGTGAGTAAAACACTAGAAACATGCCCAAAAATATCCAGAGCAGCAGCTAACCTAACAGGCTTAGCTAGCTTGCAAATGTTAGTGAACTAGCTTGTCCTGCTCTCACTCTCATAAGGATAACATGGAAGCAGATGGATTGCCTTTAGTTAAGTGATACTGTCCACTGGCTACACTTCACCTGTCCTTGTGACTGTGACTACCTCTATCTACACTATAGAAAACAAAAAGGGGAAATAGAGCGCACAAACACACACACATTACTTTGTGGCAATACCAAAAAAATGTTTCAGAATATTAGGCTATAACTTATCAAAACTCAGGTTTGGTCAAATTTTTGGGACAAAAAGGACAGTAGTTGGGACAACTCCTTATAATTTGGGACTGTCCCAAATTGTCTGGTGTACTATATGTTTCATGCAATTCCCCAGATTGTCAGTCACTGGGTGAAAGAGTTTCTGAGACAGCTATTCAATCTATCATGAGGCATTCACACCAATAAATAAATAAGTATGACAGTAAATCCTGCTAAAGGTCAGGCTGGGACTGAGGAACTTTAAAGAGAGATGATCTGAATCCGACTGTCTCTTCCACTTTAGCAAGCAGTTTCAAGACAAGAGAAAATTCAGAAACATTGCCCTTTTTTAAGACAGTGAACATTTTTGATGTCACCCTCCTAGAAGTATATCAAGGTGAGCTTTCTTTTATTTTTTATTTTTTTATTTTTGAAGGAGCTGGTTGAAGGAAAATGGTCGGTGACCTTGAGCTCTAAACAGAGTTTAAGAGGAGGCCTGAACTATAAATAGCCGACTCCAGCACAATGCCAAACACTCCATGAACCTGGGCTACTAGGCTAAAATGTTCTGAGCCACAATGATCATTTGGCTGGACACTTCACTATCTACTCTGTTCTTGCCATATCTGGCCACTATAGTCTTAAAGTTAAGTTTACAATCAGCTATGTAGGCAATCAATTAGCTATATTCCTTTTATTCTGTTGTGAACCCTGAAATAGTGTTATCTACAAATAACTAGCACATTTTCTTTCTCTGTGCTCTTTACAACAGTGTTCAACTCTCTGCCATAAGCAGGAAACTCGAGGATTCTTCTCTCACACAGTCACGTCGGTCAGGACAATCTTGAAAATCCCCGCCAATCCATAAAACCACCACCTCCATGAAATGCAGCAGTTTAGCCCTTGTCTGAAATTAAAATGAAGATTAATCAGAACTGCTAACAAGGCAGCTCGAGTAACAAGCCCTCTAAAAGGCTTTGTGATTCACTGATGCACAAGAGAGAAGAGGAGGAAGAAAAGGAAAAGAGGAGAGTGAAGGAAGAATAATGAAGAAAGGGGTGGAGAGGAGATACTGGGACTTAGCAGTGTCACGTTAAGTGTAATAGGACAGGTCACTGTTTGTGGGCATTATGTATAATACACTGGTGATAGGATTGTAGCTTACTTTTTCTCACTGTGTGATGCTTTTGGTGTGGACTACAGGTGTTATATGACATGACCCTCCGCTACACGGCCATTCTCACAAGTTAGAACAAAGAACATCAGTAACCATTTAAGTCCAACTGAAATGGCATTTATTTTCTGCCCTCAGAGGTATCTGGTACTTCAGTCAGTGTAAATCCAGCCGAGGAGTCCATAATCCCAACAAGTGCTCAAATAATGGTTAAACTCAGTCTTTTGAAGGCTGATCTAGATTAGTCCTCTTTTGTCCATTCATCTCTTCACAGTGGTCCAGTGGGAGTAAGTAATAAGTGAGGGGGTGAAGCAGCCACAACTACTGCCCTCTAATGGCCCTGCTTGTCTGTAAACAGGCTGTTTGAGTAAAACACAAATACAGAGAGATACACAGTCAAACAGCAGTTTGTGTGTGTTTTTTTTTTCGCCAGCTGTTGGATTTGCGTCTCTGCTTGCATGTTTGTCACTGTGCACACATCCCTAATCGGACCTCTGTGAAAACCACTGCACTCTGTGAGGTAGGACTACACATCGGGCATTTGATTTCCTTGAGCATAAGCAACAGAAAACCTACAAATGGGAAAATGCTAAGGTAACATTTCATGGAAGCATTACTCTCACCAGTGTAATAAGGAAGCTTGTTTACCACTGTTTACACAGCACTGTATGTTTTGTCTGTTTCACGTTTCAGTCTGCAGCATCACCTGCGTTACTACACACGTACTTCTAAAAACGGTCAAAATAAAACATGTTTATCACTCAAATCTCTTTGTAATTGGTGCAGGCATTTGTGTTTTGTTCCGAATTTGCATAATTTGGCTCCACATGTTCCATGAAAGTGAGGCTAAGAGGGACTGTGTGCTCAGGCTCTGCGACAGTGAGGACATTTCACATGAGACATTGACCTTTTAGAGTTGAAGGTTAGAAATTTGTTTAGGTTCATTTTAGATTTTATGTCAATAACGGTCCACACAAGCATAGCAGGGCAAATGTGTGCAAGTGCTCTGGCACTGGAGGTGTTGGGTTGGAGGGTGATAAAGTGAACGTGTGTGTGAGCTTGTGTATTCAGGACAGAGTGTTAAAAACAAACAAACAGCAGCACACAGCAGGTTCAACTCGTCTCCAGATGTGGCTCTAGTTTGACATTTTTAAAATCTGTCAAAACAAAGTAATGTGATGAAAGTTTGCATCTAATGGAGATGTTAACACAGAGACTAACACACCGCACTTTGCTATTTTTGCACACCAGATCGAATTTTTCCTGGACTTGTTTGTATCTCTGGAGCATGAAATTCACTCATGAATATATATACAACTGCTTGTATGTATTGAGAGTCAGAGGTGAAAGAAGTATTCAAATCTTTTACTTAAGTGAATTAATAATACTACAGTGTAATACAAAATTATTAGCATCAAACTTTATTTAAATTTCCAAAAGTACTAATTATGTAATATGGCTCGTTTTGGAAACAAATATATCATATTACAGGATTACAATACGTGATGCATTACTTTAATAATGCAGATGGCAAAGATGACGCTAATTTTAATTATTGGGTAACTTAGACTATAGAAATATATCATAATTTATTAGTTCATATTTATTTGTATTAACAGTCTAAATCTGAAAAGTAACCAGTACCTAAAGCTATCCAACACATGTAATGTGGTAAGAAAATACAATATTTGCCTCCAAATTGCAGTGTAGTATATGTATAAAGCAGCATAAAATGGAAATACTCAAGTAAAGTACAAGTCAAAATATACTTAATACAGTAACAGTAAAGCTAATGATACACGGGGCAACTTTTTGAGCAAAGTTGCTGGGCAATCTTGCTGGTGGCAAGTCTGACTATGGTTTGAAAGTATAGTGGCGGGGCGGGTGGCGGAGAGGTGGGGAAGGGGATTACAGTACTAATTTTCAGTCATTACCATTAACAGCAACATTGCCCAGCACCATTGCTCTAAAAGTTGCCCTGTGTCTCAACAGCTAAAGAAACAGCATGCAAGTACATTCATTTCATCATTCAATCAGTTAGTTGTAAATATGTATTCCAAATGCTTGCAAAACAAAAACTAAACAAAAACATATTTGAAATGTAGCTGCTGAAGGCTGAGTGCTTAAAAGAAACACCATTTCTGAAAAGCTTCCATTTAACCTTCAGCAGAGACGTGGCAGAGCCATAGTGCAAACAGAATGCACTGCAGTGGGGTCACTGTGAAGACAAGGTCAAAATCAGTTATTCTGTTCTGCAAAACTGGGTATTAGAAATGTAACAAGAAATCCTACTCTAATCTCAAGGTGCATTATTACACAGCGTTTCTGTACTGCATTGAACTACGTAACATGTAAACACACAGACCCATAAAACATTTGGAACAAAAATAAATGAACTGGAGCATGCCTTCAGAGTAACCCTCTTTGTCTCTCTCTTTCCTTTTAACAAACACACTAATGCACAGGCACACATTCGTTTAGAAAAAAACTCATATTTGAACACATACAGATACTAATATAAACAAATGCATCGATGGACATACAGTGTGCAGGGTGATTACAAATGTATCTACACGCTATGTTAAACCCTGGTTATCTTGAGTACAGGAGCACAGCGGTGAGGAAGTTGAACTAATTCAACAAAGGCCAATAAAAGTATTTCCCATTAGCGTGTGTGAATGAATCCACTGACCAGTTAGTAGGATTGAATTGGTAAAGCTGCCAAATGAAAAGCATGAGTAACAGTAGCACACACACACACACACACACACTAGTTAATTACATATCCTGAGTGTGTCATTGCTAACCACTCTGTCTTTATCGCTGCAGAGTCACTTAGGCTTAGGCCAGGAGGTTGGCTGCTATTTTAGCTAACACAGCAGCTTGGTGGCCTAACTCTGATAGAGGGGGTACACACATCCACATAGACACACTGTTGAACACTACACACACACTCACCCCAACGTATGAGGGTTAAGACATTCATATTGCAGTTTTTAAATTGATGGGGGACTCAAATGCTACATTTTCTGCTCGAAGTCGCTCTCACCCAATCACCTCGAAAAACAGCCACCGCAGCATCGAAGGGATGAGAGCAACTTTTACTGTAGGTGCTGTAAATCTAGGTAGCTTATCCAGTTGAAGGCCTTCATTGCAAACAGCTGGAATTATTTTGGGAAGATTGCTTACCTGTGTTCATTTCCCACCAAAAAACTGGTAATTGCACTCTCTCAAATACTTCTTGAAAACCTGTTTTTTTGTCTGATGTACCTCCACAGCCTTAGCCATCCCTGAACTCAAGCACCCCTTCACCAACGCCCATCGTCATGTTTCAAATGTTTGTTTCAAACGACTTTCAACTGGATATTTGACTCTTGAATTATTTAAGAATGGCTATTGTTCCAACTTTTTTTTTTTTTACATTCAAAATGTCAGTGTTTAGGTCAGTTTGATTAAGTTTGCATTTGCACTACTTGGAGGGCAGAAGCTGGATATTTCAACTATTTTTCTATTGCTTAACTATTTCAATAGTTTCACTACTACTTTTAGCTATCTATTCTACTCTAACCATTACACCTGTTTCAGTTTTAGGTATTTATTTATCCACTTTTAGCAGTATATTTCAAGCATTTATACACTGCTTCTGGCTACATATTTGAACTGTAAATTCATTATTTTAGGCTAATTATTAAACAATTTGTCCATTTATTTCAGCTATTTATTGAACTGCTCATTCATTACTTTTAGCTACAATCATCCCACTGCTGGTTTGCTAGCATTGTCAGTAGCAACATGCGGTGTTCAGAGCTGATTCAATATGTTCATTTATATTAAAATCAGTTGAGCAACTCTACAATCTTTGCATGTACCCCCTGCAAACTATGAAAGTACCCTCTGGGCTAAAAGTAGCTGAACCATGATTGGGTTTCACTGCTCTAAAATCCTTTTTGAAAGGCAATGGCAATGCAGCAGCTAACGATATCAGTATTCAGCAATTGAGACAGATGATGTTTAGTTTCATCACAGTTCATGTGTAAAACTGCTCATTCTCCTTCCCTGCCACACTACTATGTGAAATACATTTGCAGTCTGCAAAAGACACATTAGACAGGAACACATTGAGAGGCATGATGGGACACAGTTGGGGCGTGTTACAGTATGGGTTACCCGTCTCTTAGCAGCTTCCAGAGATGTCAAAGCGTGACTCATCATCAGTCGGCTTACTGCTTGCTGAATTTTCAGGGGGGAAAAAAAACATGCATCATAGACCTGCAGCCGCTGAGAATGCCGCTCTGGCTATATCATCACTGTACCAGACAAGTAATCCATGGTGGTGCTTCCTGCGGTTGCTAGAGGGGATGAATTTATTTGTCAAGACAGAGGGTGAGCATCTGTATTGGTGTGAAAAGGCAAAGGTCTGTTTGACTGAGTCATCTCTCGTATGGCACTCCTGAGCGACTCGCAAATATCCACCAACAAAATATACTGTAATTGATAACTGTTTGCTGTGCTAAATATAAACAGAATACATGATTAGAGGCAGAGGGAACAAAAAGGTGGCTTATTACCATTGCTCATAAGCAGAACTACGCTGGCCGCATTTGTGAAAGATTTCTGAAAAAGCTCAGTTTGCTCTACCTATTCTGCAATGCCAAGTTTTTAAATGTACACACCCTTACAGCAATTCTCATTTTCTTTGAGTCTAAATCAATTCACAAATTCCAAAAATTGATTCTTGTACATTGTTAAAAAAGTTCTGTTGGCGGAGACACAATGCAGCACCTGGATGTTGTACAGCGTACACACACACACACACACACACACACACAGTTATCTAGTTCATCTTTAATGCTGATGCAAACCCAACATTTTCTGCAGTTGCTGTTCACATTAAAAGCATCCCACTGCCGAACCGGTTGGATGCTTTTATTGTGTAACTCAATGTGTTTGTCACCAAGTTAGTGAAGCTTAATTGCATTGCTATTCTTCAATAAACAGGTCTAATCAACCAAATATAGACAGGTTCAACAGAGCAGCTTTCAACGTGGCAGGAAGGAATAGTAGAACCGTGCTTAATACAGTGTCTCACTGATATGAATGAGGGGGCTGAGTTTTCTCATGCGGTGCTAATGTTTATCTGAACACGGCATTGCTCTGGCAATAGTTTGGAGATGGATTCAGAGTGACGCGTGCATAAAGTTCTGTCGATCTTGGTCACCATGACGCTGTCAGTGGTGATGGGAAGACATATAGTAGATCTGATGGGAGCTCCGTTCTGTTGAAGTTCAGCTTGATGGGATGAGTAAGCAGCAGTCACAGTTAATTTGGTGAGTTTAGTTTTCTCATCTAGTAAATATACGCACGTCCCCTGAGTTTTGAGTCTTGCACTAACTGTGTGAAGTTTGACTTGGCTGACCGTGTAAATCCTAACAACAGAGAGAAGATCTCACCTGCTAAAGATAAAACAGATGTCGAAGTTCAGAACCGCTCAGCTCAATAATCGTCTGCACAAAGTTCTTGATTCAAATCATCAGACACTGATATTTGAAAATATGCCTGAAGAAATTAAAGGACCGATCAGTTCTTTGTTGCAAGAGTTCAAATAAAGTGTGTGCTTTAAATAGCCCTCGAATTAATCTGTGAAGAACACCCTGTTCCATGTCTTGAGAGCAGAGAAGGGAACTTTTTCAGTTGCTAAGTGTCAGGCGGCAGATAAATCCCAGTGTTGCTAAGCTACTTTTACTATTTCACCAACTGACTAAAATAAAGCACGTCTCTTAAAGTATTAAAATGGTGTAAATCCAGTGATTATCACTCTTTTTTTTCACACTGTAATGATCAGTTGTGGTGACGTCCACTTAAGAATTCATCCAGAATTCACTGGTCTCCTCCTGAATTCCAGCAATTCATTAAGCTTTTTTTTATTTTCTGGCATGAATTCCACATGATGGCATTTTTTCCCTGCCAGAGTAACTTATAAATCCAACATAAAACTCATCAGTCAAAGCCAGCATTTAAGAGCATGTTAAGTAGACCACAACACCTGCACAGCGACCACCATAATCTCTCAACTAAGATTAGCTGCGCCTGCTGTGTTTCTTAGCTGAAAGATTATCATGGTCAGTGTGCAGGTGTTCTGATTTCTCCACTGAGCTCTATCAGATAATCAAAAGATTACAACAACAATAACAACAACAAAAAAGCAAAAAACAAAAAAAAACCTTCCACTGCTATTGTTAAGACAGACACATCTGACAAGACAGGTGCAGAGGGTGACATATCAGGAGACCCAATCTCTGCATTAAGCTCTGTAGACTGACCAGTACCATCTTTATCAAGCGCCTCATACATGCTAAATGACAAGTAAAGGTCCTGCATTCAAAATTTTACTCAAGTAATATTACAAAAACATTATCATTATTGATGCATTAACAGTACTTTAATGTTATAGCTGCTATAGGTGAGGTGGAGCGAATTTAAACTACTTTATATACTTTTGGATAGTTTAATCTACAACACGGCATCACACTTTATAAACTGATCACAAATTTTGTCAGGTTTTGTTACACGTTTTGTAACATCATAATCTGAAGGGTAACTATTGTCTATAGCCGTCAGATAAATGTTCAGGAGTACAACATACAATGTTTGCCTCTCAAATGTAATAGGGCAGAAGTATGAAGTTGCATGACATGGAAATACCTGAAAACTGTGCTCAAGTACAGTACTTGTGTAAATGTACCCAGTTACGTTCTACCACTGGAGAAGAACTACTCCCAGCAGTGTGACATCTGTGTTATTTGACACTCTCAACGCAAAATTAGACATTATGATGATGTGTTTCTGCCATTTGAATTGTTAAACAGTGGTACAAAGTGGTACGACTTTTTTATGTGTCAAATATTATACATGACTACAATATCTAGGTTTTATAATGTAAAAATATGATCACTGGAAAGCTACTTGTGTGTCTTAAACAAAAGTATATAGCTATCATTTAATTTATGTAGATAATTTGATTTAGTCTCTCTACCGTATAGCAGCCTATATTAGCGCTGCATCTCGTATGTACTGTGCACATTGCACACACTGCAATGATGTTGCAAAAAGGGCCGTGAGCACGACTCCATTGAGAACATGGCATTTATCTTCTCCACTGTCTAACTCCCGTTTTGAGCTCCACCTCCCGTTAACATATGCGTAGGGGGGGAAATGCAGTGGTTCTCAAACTTTTTTGGTCATTTCTTGATCTGCATAAATCGTGTTCATCCAACTTAGTTCCCCTCAAGCGGGAAGCTTCCAGTCTGAGATGCGAAACCAATGCTGGAGTTCCTTAAACTTGCATTCTATTGAATGGCCAGCAGGGGGCGACAGTTGCAAAAAGAGGTCTGGCTCCCTTAGAAATAATGGTAAAATGACTCTACTTCTCACCTGAAAAATTACCTCAGTAAACACTTTTCTAATGCGTTCATGATCTCAGTCGCTAGTTTCATGTCTTCTTCAACACAACGTGATGTTCATTTAGTAAATTATGGTCCAATTTAGAGGAAAATAGATCATAAAGCAGAGTATGCTTCAGGGCAGGATTATCTATGATTGACAAGTTGTTGCCATGGCGACCTGTCAATCAGGTGAGAGTGACTCGTACCCACGGCACTGTGTACATTTTTGCGAGCGCCGTTGAAAAAGCTTATTAGGAGTTGGCTGTTCACTTTCTCTGGTGAGTACATTTTGTTGTACACTGTAGTTTGCTAGACAAAGTTGTCAGCCCTGTTAAAATGACAGATAACGTGAATTACAGATGCACTTAGCTAAGCAAGCTGGCTAGCCCCACCCTCTCGTCCAAATATAGACACGTCTGGTGCCACTGGTTGCAAAAACTCAACATAACGGCACCCTATCAGCCAAACTCAAGGCTTCAAAACGGCAGTCCACAAACGAATGGGTGACGTCATGATTACTACGTCCACTTCTTACAGTCTATGGTTCCGCTTCATATTATCCCCCTGGTCATCCACGCCCACCCTGCAGGGGCTCTATGCTCCCAGTTTGAGAACCACTGCTATAATGCCACCCAATGTTGGGAAATATACACTGTAATAATATGAACATATCTCTTTTAAAAAAAGCTCCCCTATCTGTAATTCCAAACATTACACAGTAAATGAATAACATGATTTGTTATGACTATTACTGCCAATATCACTTCCTGTTGCTGTCAGGTTGAAAGAACTTTGTTTTTTGTTGAATAAGTGCTCTCTCTTTGCATCCCACATAAGTAAAAAGTGATTTTGCCAAAACAGTATCTTTTTATAGGCTCATAGTCATCAATGAATGTCTCTCCTCCCACAGAATGTAAGCCTGTTTCTCTGCAGAACACCATTTCCTGGCAGCGCCAAACATGTCAGAACACCTCTGGAGCTTTGCTTAATTTTAGCAGTGATTGGAGTCTAAGGTCAGGAAGTTTATAAAGTGCTTTCATCCTTAAAGTACGAACAAAAATGTGCTAGTCTGGCCAGGTAGGACTGATTTCTGACTCTGAGAATCTTGATAAATACGGACCCAGGTGTAGGAGTTAAAAGCTGTAGTTCTTTACAGAGACTCAGTGGAGATGGAGACAGATTAACGACAGATGTCCATGCTTTGAGAAAAGTTGCAGAAGAGAATAACGTGAGATTAAACTCTTATAAAGATGACTTATGTATATATATGTTGTAACTTTAAAACATGAAATTTGCCTCTCCTAAGTACCCAGAAACTATTTTCCATTCCTACGCCCAACATATTTGGATCCCTCTGATGCCTCGGCACAAACTTCAAATTGAAACTGATTTACATCACAGTTGCCAGTGCCTCCACAGTGCATCTAAAATCCTCTCCAGAGACATCCTCAATCTGCGCGTTATCCTTCATTGTGGCAATAATGCTGTCGCTGTGCAGCCCCTCTCTTCCAAAAATTGAATCAGGAAATGGATTTCAGACAGGGGCTTAAAACCCCACGAAAGTGCCGTGAAGTCTGCCTCGACACTTGTACCTCAGTGATCCCAGGATGTTGCCAGCGCTGATGAAAAGGACTCACGCTGGCATGTGGTGGTTTATAGGCCTGTAAATTGTGGGAGTTATGAGGGCATGGGGAGGTAAACAGTGTAGGCTGATGCTATAATAGTGACATACTGTACAAATAAATAGCCACACTATGTAGAGAGGAAAATGGCAGTGAGGAAAACACTAAAGGAAAAGTTGATTTTGCTAATATTTGCACTATATATTCTCTGCTTCATGGTGAGCTCCGGCTGCTTCTTTGTTGGCACATCTTTCGTCTTTCATCACACATTAGGGTTGATGTGTGTGTGTGCGTGTGCACAAGCAGGCGCCTTCCTGCGACCATTGTTGGTTTTAATGTATTTTTAATTTACCATGAAGTGACTGGAGTCCTCAGTGACCGGTACTCCATAATTGGCTGCCTGTGAGAACATCAGTCAGCCTAACGAGAGCGAGGGAGCTTCTACTGTGGGCTGCTGCATGTGTGCACACACGCACCCACACACGTACTCACAATTGTAAGTGAATGCAGCCTAGCTCCGTTTCTGTCTTCTCCTTTCCTTCCCATGCTATGAAAAAAAAAAACACACACACACACACACGCATGCACAAAGTCTCATTAACCAAGCTATTGCTGCCATTTCCTCCAGAGGGATCAGACAAGAAGTGTTTACCTGCTAGACTGTGTGTATGGGAACAGTGTATGAATACAACCGATACAATTAGCTACACGCCGCACATTAGCGCAGCTGTTAGCCACGACCTTCTTGCAGCGCCGGCTATTGCAGGCGCACTAAATGTATTCATTACACACAGACATTCAGATAGCAGGGGCATGGATTCTGGATTTGATTGAAAGCATCTGCATTATTTCCAGAGAGCCTAGAATGACGTTCTAGGCTCACTGGGGGACAGATGACCCTGCCAGCAGAAATATGTTGCTGAAAGGTTTCTAGGCTGTTCAGACAGAGAGGCACTGGGGATACGAGGCTCTGAAATACATCATACATTGAGTTTTACTGCAATCGGACATGGAATATTTAGAGATGCAGTAATTTCTCTCTGCTCACACACACACTCAACAGTACTCACAAGTGTGCACACACTCCTAGAAAACATACACATACACAAGACGCCTTATTCAAAGCAATTTGTCATATATAGGATTTATTTACACTTTCTATTTACAGATTTTTGTTTCAAAATCTTCTCTGTACACATTTTTAAATTCAAGAAACACTACTCCTGTCACCCACACGCTCTAGTATTATTAGATTTTTCTGAGTACGCAAGAGGCAAAAGACAAAGGGGGTGGATTATGGTGTTTTTTTCCAGTTTGGTTTTCATAACATATAACATTTTCATGGCTGGAGAAGTAGCGCGAGAGAAAAAATAAAGTGAAAACTCTAAGAAAGCTGAAAATGTTACTTAAGGATACACTCCTGAAGAAGTTCCAGACAATGCCTGAAGTTTGCCTGTCTGATACCACCATGTGTGTGCTGAGAGACAGTGGGTAACAGGCAGGCTAACTTGATATTGATAGCATGTGAAGGTGAAATTACTGCATTGACATTACAGCAAACAAATAAAGATAAACTCTTCCAATGAAAAGAAAGGGGTATCCCTGGTCACCTCTGGCATCATCCCCCAGGTGTTCAACATGAAAGTGCACAATAAGGCAACATAACGTATTTAAAAGTAGGGCTTTGGCTAATAAGTGGACAATAATTGACTGTTCGTGAATCCTCGTCCCCCTTTGTTACTGTTTCTATGCCTGTCAAGCTCTCCATTATCAACACGTGCAGATTTATCACTCCAACTTCTTAGTCACTTTGGAAACATTGGTTTCTTGATTTCAGACAGAGGTAGACAAAAGCAGCCTCTCATTTCTAGCTGGCGACCATCAAATTTGCTGTTTGAAATGGCAACTGTTGGTGGCAGATTTATCAGTTGCAGCTAGCTAGCTAAATAAGCTAACATTAGCCCCATGAGTTGATAAAAAATGCGGTTTCTGGATGACTCTTACAGGGCTCTTAAATATGCACTTGATGGCTAAATACATGAGAATGCTGTAAAGGGCTGAGGCTAAAGCTAAAAAGTTAGTATCCTCACCATTTGATGCTCCATATAGAGGGCTAGATAGTGCTAAGTCTGAAAAATGTAAGACCAAGGCCTGTTTGACTGCTTTGTTTAAATACTTGTTTGTATTTTTAAATAGTATATTGTCACTTTTAACATTACAAGAGAAAATGAGTTTCTCCTGTAATGTTAAAAGCAACATTGGAACGTTGGTTGGTGTTGCCGAAGTGTAAACGTCCCCAAATTCAATAAAGAGCTGGACGTAACGACATTAGTTAACCGGACATAACGACAAATGATCGCTGCTAATGACAATGTCCCTTTCTTTCACTTACAACTCGTGTTTTTAGTTTGGGAGAGGCTACAAAAAAAAGGGAGCAGCCTCAAAACTCTTTAGATGCCGACAGTAGCTCTTACTACAGACCCATCCACACTGCTTCAAGAGAAATCCAAAGCTAGAGCGGCCCGCTGTGCCCAGTTGCTTTTGCTAAGCCTTGAATGCACAACGGCTGTCAGGGTGAGGGGTTAAGCGAACACTCAATTGCCAAGTCTGAACTACTAAATGCCCACAGTATTATTAAACAGTTCATGTTGGTAGCTAACACACCCAAAACTAGATGTGCACAAAACAAAAACAATTCTGTCTTTTCACAGCAAATTCAAAATGTCTGTTGCTTGCAGAAATCTAAAACCTTTCAATTTCATTTGAGGTCAAAAACATAAGTAGGATGTTGTCTCGTGTCTCCAGAGTCAGGCACAACTTAATAGGCTCGTCATGTAAACAGCATAAAAAAATAAAACCCCAAAAAAAGAGAAATCTTTAAAATGCTGATTGAAAGAATAAATCTCATACAAAAAGAGAGCGGGAGAGAGAGAAAGAGGGGAAAAAAGGCTATAGACTTTCAAATTAAGTGCAGATCTTCTTTGTCAGAGAGCATGGGAGATGAGGGGTTTGTGAAACTGGTGCAGATTGTGCAACCAAAAAAACAAAACAAAAAACAAATCCCAAAGTGTGATCAAAGACTGACAGCTCGCACAGAAAAAGCGCTGAAACTGCCAAAGAAACACAACCCCGTCCCCCTCTCCTTCCATCTCCCCTTCACACACCTACGCACACCGTCTTTGCGGGCTGGGGTGACAATAATGGATCCTGGCGGAGTCGCAACGGGAGACTCCAAACATTAACAGCTTTGTGTTATGTCATGAATGTCTGATTACCCCATCCGCACCACCCCTCCCAACATTACACCAATATGGTGCTACTGACTTTGGGTAAAAGACTTCCCATGTGCTCTATATGAACAGAGCAATGTAAGACAGGAAAAAGACAAAAGTACTGTAACAGTACGATTGTGATTACCATGTGCACAAGAGAAATGAGCTGTTGATGCTGTTTTTGTTCATTTATGTGCTGCTCGCTATGTGCAAAAGTATTTTACATTAAAAGGTGAGTTTAATAGTTATATGTTAAGCCTGTCAGGTTTCTGTCACATTAGAGAGGTATTCAGACCAGGGGAGGAGATTTAAATCCACAATTCTGATCTATTCAATCTGTATATACAGCAAAGATCTGTCCCTAGTGAATTTAAAAATACATTTTGAAAATTAAAATCATTTTGACAGACCAGTTGGAAAAAAAGATGATGGTGCACACAGCTGCACCCTGATTAACTACTTTTTTATGACTATATAATATGGAGGATATCGAGACAAGAGTGACGGATTCTGAAGTGCAGAGTGCTTTGTATTGAGGATGTCACAGTCTCTAATATATATGTGTTGCAGAATACAAAGTTAGAACAGTTGCGCAAGTGCACACAGGCACAGACCTTATTTTGCTGATTTTGCAGCAGCTGGTTACTCATGATTCAATTAAGGCAACCAATATGGATTAAACATGTGTAATTGCTTTTTAAAGGTGCAATAATTCCTTAAAGACAGAGGCTGCAAAAAAGACCATGCACCTGCTGCTTTCATATGTTTATAGGCATTAAACTAACCTTGTGGGTGAAATATTGATAAGAGTCACTCATCGTTGACCTCAGCACAGACTGCCTTAATAGTGGTCTCACCATAAAATGGTTTAAAGCTGTATTTTTGAGGTGGAACTGCTGTTTGAAGAATGTATAATCAAAGTGTCTCACTTTATTTCAGATCAATCTGTAACTGTAACTTCACACTTTTCATTGTACTTGCAGTTGGAATCACCAAATTATCAAATGAGTGACTCCCCCTAAAGCCTATCTGAGCAAAATGTCAACCACTCTTTTCACCTACACCGAAGTGACAGACAACAAAATTGGGATGGGTTTTTTCTTTTTTGTGCACCCCTGAAAATATGGCCCAAAAGACGAAGTATAAAAAACTACATATTAATGACTGCAAAATTATACATTTCGATCTTCAAAAAACACAATTTAGTTTCCACGAGGATGATTACATTTCTGAATGGAAGTGCAAATCGTTTATTTTGATCCATACCATACTGATGTGTGCAGGTACAGGCATTTGTATGCTATTAATCTGTGTATGCCTTACTGAGTGGATTTCTAGTTGTCATTACTTGTGTGCTAATGTGTGTCCTGAGGTAGTCCTGGGTTCAGAAGGGGTTGAGTTTATATTTAAGCAGGGAGTAAGTAGGAGTAAGTGGGAATAACTAGCGTTCCTAAGATGTGCCTCTCCTAACTGCAGCCTCTTACCAGTGTTTGTCTTACACTCAAACGTTGCGCTGTTGCAGTGCAGGTGGGAGGACGGGATTGGAGGGGGGGNGGTGTGTGTGGTTTGTGGAAGGAGTGAGACATGATTCCCCTCACAGACTGACAATCTCTCCCTCTGTAAAGTAGTAGCATGTTTGAAGGGATACAAATGGCGTCCCTCCTGGCACGAAGCAGGATAGAAAAAACAAAACAAAACGGGATGTCAGGTTCTTTCAGGCTGCGTTGTGACCAGGAGAGGGGGCTCAGATATGTAAACCAGCTAAACGCTGCACCCTTTCGCCATCTTTCTCTGTCTTTGCAAACTGGGGGAGAAAAATGTCATTTGCCTCCGGGATTGAAAAACAATGCATTACCGTAGGACTAAAAATAACAATTAGCAGGGAAGAACTTTGTTCTGATCCAAACTGAACCTCCAGCAGTGCTGAGCAACCTGCATCAGGCCTGAGGTTGTACTTTGAGGCGTCAGCTTGAGCGGACCGAACTTGAACCAAAAAAGACGTGGTCTTCAAAAACGAGGGTTCTGCATTGGACTGAAGGAGTGCACATTTCAGAGCTGATCGGAGAAAAATCACTTTTTAAAAAAAAGTTCCACTTCAACATGTTAGAATGCTACACTGCACGTCCTCGCAGCCATTGGTTGGTTTAAATCATGTAGTCAATGAAAGGCCCATTGGGGAATATGGGAAGAGGAGGTTAAGAAAAGGGAAGGTCCTCCCATGTAGGCCTAGAGGCCTCCGAGTTCAGTAGACAACTGCAGGGCAGGAAAGGAGGATTAGGAGGAGGAGGAGAGCAGCTGCAGAGAGCCACGCTTATCATCTCTTGTAGTGGTTGGGCGCGTCAGCGAAGGCAAACTTCAACCTGTAGGCTTCGGCCAGCAGTACGCTTACTTCCTCGTTGCCCCAGTGCATTGTGGGAAGGTTCTGCAGGAGGATCATCAGACCCTAGTGGGGGGTAAAAAGAAAGAAAGAACAAATTGTTTAGCGAGCAGCACATCAGTTTCAGAGATTAAAAAAAAACAGAAAATAGTTTAGGAGAAAGGACAATCATTCATAAGAGAAGACAACATGTAATATTTGTTTATTGTGGTAGAGCTACTGATAGGTACACTTCTGCTGTAAAAATGGCAAAATCTGGATGTATAATTGGAATGTATTTCATGTTACACACCATTTCATATCCAGATGCAAATCACATGTTATGGGGCCCAGAAATGATGCAGATCACATGTTACGGGGCCAGGAATAACTCCTATTTGAAAACTACAGAGCCCAAAACTATGTTAAACTATTCAAATGCAACTACAGCACAAAATATCACAAGCTGTAGTTTGGGATCCAAAGTCAAAGTATACCCTTCTGGTCTGGCATGTACAAGTGTAATGCTATTGCAGCAGACAGGCATAGTTACATTCTGCCTCATCCTGTGTGTTTGAGTGTGACTCAGGTGTTATTAACCCAGTGCTTTAATAACAGCTGTGAGAGAAGAGAAGGGTGCAGGGTATGGGAGAAAAAAAACAGGAAAGAAAGAACAAAATGTCAAGTACAATTCAGTGGAGCTCTAGCCTTTCACCAGATTCCTATTTTGTACATTATTATATAAGTTAGGAGACAGACGACAGACAAAAGTAACACACACACACACACACACACACACACACACACACACGTTCAATCTCGCCAACTAATGCCTCTCTCTCAAAGGGGAATGAGACTGGTTAGCAGTGAGACAGACTGATCCTGTGTGTGTGTTTGAGTGTGTAGACGTGCATGCTATGGATCAGCGTCCTGCAAGCTTTCATCATCAAGGCTGCCGTGACAACAGGGTTTACAACCAATCAATGGTGTTGATAATCACATCAAAGGACAAATCACGTTGGATCTCCTGGTGTCTCCACTCATCTGACTCCTAATCAGATTGCTACCTTCTCAAATGTTGCAAAAAGTTTTGTTGTTTTTTTTAACACCGGTTATAGCGTTGGAATCTAATTGTAATGAATTACGTGTCGAAGTGCTTCAAAATTTTTACGCACATTCCATCCTCATCTTTCTATAACTGCTGGGAAAGTCAAACTACACAAAAGTTTAGGCGGCTATATTCACTACAGCGGGGCACTTGGTGTTATTTTACCCTCCTACGTATTAAATTGAAGGTGTTTGGCTCCATTAATTTTTCCCTTCCTCGCATGTTTTTAATGAGCCGGTGAGACGACCCTGATGACTTCTCAACAGAAGGCATTTGTATTCAGAAAGAGGGTGGAAAAGTACAAGTTTTCTTCAACTAATTAAGCTCAAAGCTGCAATACTAGCCAGAGTTTACATATTAAGCTGTAGCTGTGTTTCACCTCTGTCTTCTGAATAACTTAGAGGTCAACCCAGCCGAATCTCAGTTATGACATATACTAAAATTTCAAAACATTCCTTTTAGCTGGGTTAGCCGGTGATTATTTTGTTGACTTGGCTTTCATGAGCTTTGGGCCCTTGAAAAGTGTTAAAACCCTGTTGGAGTATTTCAACGATTCACAGGCGGTGAGCGAGCGCTGCTAAAAATGCTAACAAATTCAGCCTCCGGTGTCGTCAAACATAAAACAGGACTCTCAGTTCATGATCAGACTCCCTCTAACGTGCTGCTTTATATGACCATCATCAAAATCCAGCCGCTTGTTAATTTTATAGTTAAAAAACCCCCACTACAATAGACGCTCATCTGGAAAGAAGACCTGGACTTTGACTTTGAAAGGTTGACCTAATGACATCCCTGTTGGTTCAGAAAGAGGCACTTCTCTGAAGTATTTTCACTCTGAGGGATGGAAAGAGAGAGAGAGAGAGAGAGAGCGGAAGAAAGAGAGAAACCAACCTGATCAGAATTCAGCTTGCCTTTTTCTCATCTGTATTCAACGGAGCGTCACTATCAGCTCTCCCTTTTCATCACTCACCCTTCTCTCCCATTCACACACACTCTCTCTCTCACACACACACACACACACACACCAAGAATGTTGCTCACAGCTAAAGGACGGCATGTGAGCACCAGTGGGTTCATGTGGTGTAAAATGTATGTTTATGTCTGCTTGCGTGAAAATCACGTTAAAAAAAAAATATATAGATTAAAAAAAACAACAAAACTACAATCAGTGTTTGAACTGCAGAACATCGGTCAGGCACATTAAGCTGAATTCAAATCACCAATAACAAATGTCTCATTTAAATAGAACAAAAAGGGGAGCAGGCAAAAGAGACAATGAATTATTAAAAAGAGGGAAAAAAACAGCCACTGGAGAATTGTTCATATTTCAACTAATTGAATGACATGTAGTGTGTGTGCCTTTCAGTCTTAAAGAGCACAGTTCATGTGTATGTATTATGTGAATGTGTGTGTATGGTAAGTATTCTGTGCATCACCCTAGTTGTAATGGATGCCTGGGGCTAGATCCCATGTACCTCCCCTACTGTACTTCACTGCCTGAGGCAAAAAGGAAAGCTTCCCTAAAGAATAACAATACTGTATCCTGGCTCCACGACTTGTATTAAAATGAGTATATGCTGAGGCGCATCGCTAGACTAAAACAGCCTTCTTACAGTTTTATTTAATCTTAATCCTACTGACTGGGGGGCCTGCAGACCCCAGAGATATTTTTTAGTCTGTTTGATCTATTTGTTCTATGATTGATTCCATTATTTTTTTCCTGACTTTGTCAATCAATTTTTTCCTAATGACTTCATATAATTGTTGTCTGTTTTAATTAGCTCTTTAAAAGATACCAGTGTACTGGGGGAAACCAGTCAAAAGCACCCAATTCTGCCTATGTTGTTTAAACAGATGGAACTATTTATTGAATTTATCTTTGCCATGAAATGATGATAAATACGCTTTCAAGTTCGGATGTGATTTGTAAAAACCTTTAACAAGAGGGATGGAGAAGATTCCCAAATATAATTGACAACAACAGTAATGTGAAGGACTCTTCCTTCTTTAAGGGTAATATCACACAGGGCTTCCCCTGGTCAAGATAAATTCTGAGCTAAAGTATACCAAAGGTGACAGCCCGTGACTCTCCAACACAATAAGTGAAACTCCGTTCTGTCTGTTTGACTCACTGACACAGCTGCCTTGATAAGGCTGAACCATCTCCTAGGACCCAAGGTCAAAATATTCTTAATTTTGTTTCATACAGATAGACTGACTGGCTCTCTAAAGAAAGTGTTGCATGTTGCTTGGATGACACACACCCTGACTTATGTTAACTTAGGTAAGCATAGTTTTGAGCCAATTTCCAAAAGAATCTTCACACATGTATAGATCAGTGAGTAATAACCTTCTTTTGAACCTTAGTGAATCTCTGTAGTTCTAGGAAGTATAAATACTCCCTGCCAGGATGTATCCTTCAGGTTTAGTTTGAGACTACACTATGTACTGCTGTTGCCATTTTCTCTCCGGCAGGCCCTCATTAAATCTTGCTGCTTACGACATTCTGAGTTTGCTGAAACCTTCTTTAATAAAACCTGAGTAGTTCACAAGAATTTCCTTCACAAGTAACATAATTATCAGATAATTTTACATATCAGCTTGATGTATATTACTTTATGTGTCGCAATTTGAATCACAGGGTAACGTATGGAGTGCTGAGGCTTCAGAGCTACCTGTTGCGGTGAGTTTTAAATGTCTGGTGATTTGCCATCACTACATCTGCACTTAGAGAGACAGCTAACGCTAGCTAGTCCCCCTTCTTTGTATAATGTGAGACGAACACAGCACTGAGTGAGCGAGAGCTGCCGATGACTCAGCAGGTGTTGGGAAAAAAAGATGCTAACTTTGGCTTTCGGCTTGCTAGCTTCCCTTGTCCTTAGAGGGTCACGTGGTGTTATTACGTTTGTATTCTAAAGTGTTGAATGTTGTCAAAGGAAAGACTTCTTAAATGACTAATTATACATTTACATGGGACCCTTGCTGATTTTGACATGGGGTTCACTTTTGAGGCACAGAAAAACAAACTATTTCAGAATTGCTCAGGTCACGAGCTGATGTTAATACGGACAGCTTACATCCTTAAAATGTCCTCCTTGTGGCCTGTTTTAGCCTCCACACAGATGGAGATGAATAAGTAGTAAGAAGGAAATTTATCATGTGTTACCATATCATTATAAATCAACAATAGGCACTAATTGCTATGCTACAGGAGAAGGACCAACCACTGTCTAATCAAGTGCCGCTGAGTGTTAAAGCAACACACCCAAACAAACATACACACGAGTGCAATTATACACACCCATAGTGACTGAGGAGATTCATTAAGAGCATATTTCTGCATGGTAACCATCTGCTGGCTATCACTTTGGTCGGGCTAATGACTTTAAATATGGTTTAATTGCATACATCTCGCTGTCAGGGGGGAATGCCGCACTCACTCCACTCCACACAGGTGGCAACACTCGACGCTGAGAGGCTACGAGTGACTGTGTGAATAAGTGTGCGCTTTTGTGTGAGAAACAAAAAAATACATCTGTGCAATCCATGAAATTCAATGTATGTTTAGCGTGTGTTTGAGGGTAATGAAAGGTGTGTATGCAATTAGAAATAAGGGGCAGGGGGTGAATAATATGTTGACCGGTGTTACGGTGGTGTCCCTGTGTTAGAGGAAGAAATCTGTGAAAGAGATAAAGTTAATTGAAGGTACAGAAGAGAAAGGGAAAGGAGACAGACTACTACTGTAGGTGTATGTGTGGGGGGGTAGCTTGTGGTTATTCAGCCATGAATACCCATTTATCCCACAATACTAACAAACACATTGATCCACCGTTACTGTATACAGTGAGTACAAAAAAAAGGCAATTAGCTCTCCATCTCCTACGCTTGGCAAGGCTTTAAGTGGTTAATGGCTATTGATACTGAGGGGAGAGCAGATTGTCAATACAGTCAGTGCTAAGGCTCTTTCTTCAAAAAGTGAATGGGATAACATAATGGTTACACAGAGAGCCATGAAATTTACTTGCTGTAGTTATTCTTTAACCTCCATCTGACCGGGGTCAGCTGATTTAATCCTCATCTCCGCTTCACACATGGTCGACATAAAACCTTCCACCTTGGTGAACGTGCGAGCTGCTGAATCTCTCTGTGGGAAATGGCAAATCTTAAAGCAGGTGTGGAGAAAGTAAGCACCGAGTTGGATGAAACTATGTTATGTGAGTTACTGATGACTATTAGTTAGAAGAGCTGAAGCTCCAAAATGTAGTCAGAGTGAAATATGACTACAAATACTATAAACACAGCGACTAAAGCTATCTGCAATAAAAGTGGCTTCGGCAGAACTCTTGACAGCGCACACACACACACACACGCACGCGCGCGCGCGCACGCACGCACGCACGCACACACACACACACACACACACACACACACTTGATGAAATGTTCAACAATGGGGTCTGGGGGTACATTTCTTGATGCAAGCTATTTTCCAGAACTTTTTTAACAAATGCGTTTAAAAGTGGCTACATTTCCCCAGCATCCCCACTGTAAATGACCCTCCCTCCCTACAGGTTGAGCTACTCCATGCTTATCACTTCACCTCTACTCTCTCGGTTTCACTGTCTCAGGCCTCCTCCTCTGCCTGGCAGTGGCCCGGGCTCTCCTTTACTCCTTCAAGTTCCTGTGCCTGCATTATGCAGGGTAGGCTATGCAGCTGATGTTGAAGCTGTAGCTCCAGTACCAAACATATTGGTTATTTTTGCGCATTTGGCATTTTTTTAGGCCAACAACACAAGTAACAGCTCGAGCAGAGGGGGAGGGAGTGGGAGCTAGTAAGAGATTCTACTGGGCCAGCGCAATGTCAGTATAGGCCTATGTCTGGGACTGTAGCCTAGGCTTACTCGATGAGAGGAGCTCACTGCTCTGCAACAGAGGAAGGAAACCGCAACTGAAATCATTTTTGATCACACAAAAATATCACCACAATTCCACACAAATGTTCACTTCAGCACCTCTGATAAAGTGCAACTTAAAGCCGTTTTTAGAGGGAATGAAGCATCCTGGAGACAATAAAACAGTAGTGTCTCAGAGCGAGTGGGATACAGACAGCAGGACACAAAGCGTCAGGTGTCAGATTCGCGGTCAGATGTCATGATATTCTCTCACTACTGTGCAGCGACTGTTAACTGTTTGTGTTAATACATTGACACTGACCGACAACATCTCTGAAGCCCTGAAGCTGTGAGCAATGCACTCTCTCCTCTCTCTAAATGCAGGCAGGCTGTGTAACAGTGGGGGGGTCTCGTTACGTGAACTTCAAACAATCAATATTATTGCCTCCGCTCTTTGAAGACCTCAGAGACAGGCTGTGTCATGAAGATTATTGCATATTAATATGGAAAATATTTTTTGCTGTTGTTGATTTACATTCGGGGCTACAGTCAAAACATGACCTGCCGACACTGTTGACACACACACACACACACACACACACACACACACAGATTTTGATAAAACACAGAATAAAACCCACTCTTCCTGTGAACCAAATAGTCGACTTGCTGGCAGAATGAAATTGTGCTAAGTGAAGTGAGTACAATGAGCGCCCAAAGTCCTGCAAGGTGCCTCGCTGTCTTTCCTGCAGTGACAACTACAGCTCCCTGCAGCAAGCAGCAAAAGCCCAGGAGAAATTAATGGCTGAGAGATGACAGGTGTTGATGTGAGCAAACACGACAACAGACACACACTGGTGGCTAAAAATGGCAATTGTCTGTACCCGTTGTGTTTCTTTGACATGTATAATTCCACCTTCGACCTCCTTCAACCAACACATCTACATGAACAGACGCATAGAGATAAGGGTGCACACACAGACACATACACACACACACAGACTGTCACCTACGTGTGCAAACACTCCAGGTTGCTGGTGGTGGTAATGGTGTTTTGCAGCACCCTGAGGTGTAATGGGCCCAGGCACTGCTCCGTCAGGGCCATTAGCTTGCTGTAGTTCGTATAATTACACAAAATGGGCTCTCTGGCAAACAGTGGGCGCTAATGTAGGAGTTGGGCACTGTAGCATGTGGAGGTAAGAGCTGTCATAGGATGGCACAGCCAAGTTGTCTTTTAAAAAGGTTGGCTGGTAAAAAACTCAGTGGATTAATACAGTGGTAGAACTTGAACGAGACCCTACGCTGCTGAGAAAATGGCACACCTTTCGGGCGGTTGCAGTGCGCTTGAGCTGCAGCATGGCATGTGTTACAGTACAATGTCAGCAGGTGCTCAGCTTACCCACAGCTTTACACAAGGCCTTTAGGGTTTGGGACTTGACGTCAAGTGACGCTGCATTACGATAATTCAGGCTTTAATCCGCCATGCAAACAGTGCAGTCATGTGTTGTACACTTGAATGACCAAAAACTACATGTAGTCAAACAGTTTTGGAACTGTTTTACAGCCATACTGTACAGTAGTTAGTTACTACACTGTAATGTCTGTTTAGTCCACCCAGCAATAATATTTTTAATTCTCTGTTAGCATTTTATTCAATAATATGTCCAGGACAGCTGCACACCGGTAGAAAACGCTGAAAATTTCATGTGATCACAATTCAGCACTGGTTATATGTGTTTGGCATCACCAATCACTGCATGTTACAATATATTTTAAAAAGTGGCATACATGTACACTACAGCAAACCACAGTTTAGATACTGTAAAATATATGTATTTCTATATTTCTATATGTAATACATACTGTATACTCCAGGAAATAATTTTATGAGTCAGAAATATTTAACATGATAGCAGCGATCCAGCTTTCTGTTGTGATTTAATCAGTATTTTATCATCCTGATGTCATGTGTCACAATCAATACAAACACAGGTTAACGACAGCAGTTGTGTCATTGACTATGTCTATCAATAGCTACTGTGTTTAAATACAGTCACATATAAAACTGTGGTCATTTACTTTCTTTTTGTTTTGTTTCTGTTTTCATCCGTTTGTCAATAAAACAAGTAAGAAAAAGTCATGTAAAACAGCTCATACAGACTACTTGTTAACAAGCAGGTCGTTCCCAAGCTGCTGCACTTTGGATCTAGCTACTACATTAATGATAAATCTAAAGTTAACTGTGGCATAGCACTATTTAAAAAAGAAAAAGAAAAATAATAGGTTCACATAGTGACATGCATACCCAACAGCACTATATTTAATCCCTTTGTAGTGACTACAGCATTATTAAACTTTAGTAAGGTATGCTTCAGGTACTGACAACATTTGGTTAAAGTTAGGAGATTGTGTACTTTTGAAGTTTCATGCAGTCCTGAAAAGCACTGGAGAAAAAAAGAAAGACGAATGTGTAAATAAATCTGGACAATTTTCTCATGTGACATATATCATATATTATGAAAATACTTAAGGTGTAATAGATCAAATCAGTACAAGATTGTGTAGACCACACTTATTCATGAAGTCCTGTAATGCAATGTCCTTTACAGAAGGACAAGGATAAGGAGACATGTGGGATGTGGGTATAACCTTTGGAAATTTAAATACCGTGGGAGTGTGAATAAGATTAAAGCCTGAGAGAATGGATGACAGATTGGTTGAAAGCTTTCAGTATGCATGAAACCAAAAACGTGGGTGTTAAGTGTTAAGGTTATCGTTTGGATACTCAAGCCCCTCCTGACTCCTCATAGAAAAATGTATTTTAATGGTTTTAATCAAAACAAAAAAATGAAAGAGTAAATAGATATTCCTTGACGAGAAAAAGAACTTGGATTTTTTTGCTCTCTGCAGTTCACGCTCACAGTCAGCAGCCCTCAGTTTTGCACCCATTCTGTACTAGTCAATGCCCGCCTGACAAGTTCACAACCTATGGGAAAAAAATGCAGCCAGAAGCAATCTAAGTACTAAAACATTTGTCTGTGCTTCCTCTGTGTATTGAAGCATTTATAGTGATATTTCACTCTGCTTGAGTTGCTTCACTTTTTAGCACGTACATCTCCAAAGTTCAAGAGCAGTTGATATTTAACCATTTGCCCCTTCTGCTTCAACCTTTACCAGCAAAGATCTGGCCAACTGTTTTCTTTTCACACTGTTTCAAGCACGCAAAACTTCTTAAGAAATGAATGAGCTAATCCACCGCATGTATTTTTAATGTACAGTACATATATGCTTGTTCTATAGCATGTTGACTACCGGCTTCCACTGAGTGTGAAGTCTTCAATAGGCATGCTGTGACCTCTAACACACTAAATGCTCCAAAAGGAAAATAGCAGTATAACTCCAGCCATCTGCTAAGTTCAGAAAAGTGAATGCCACCCTAATCAAGAGTTCACATTTCTTGAAAAACAAAAAAACAAAACAACAACCCAGGAGCAGAAAGGCCTCAGTTCTCGCTTGGACTTCGTATAAGAGCATTTATATTTAAAATCCAATATTTATGTCTCAGGTTATGACCCAGCCCATTCCACAAATCTCCTTTCTTCTCTTTTTCTTAAAAATCTATTTCTTTCTCTCCGTCTGCTGCTGTCTGTTTCCTAACAAGCCGGTCGATTTTTCTGTTTATTTGGCATTTTTGTGTCTTTACTGAGTTGAGCGGTGGGGCACGCAGTTGGCTTATGGGCTGACAGAGCAACTGCAGTTAAATTCAGTTATCTTAGGGCAAAAAAGCCATAAAACTCTGACTCTTCCTATCTCTGTTTTCCTCTCTATTGTGGATAAAGCTCAGCCAATGATAATGTCGCTCAGTAATGACACTCAGACGGCAAGCTAATCGTCCCAAACACGATTGTTTTGAGCTGATAAATGCTTTTAGGAGACTCCCGGCAATGGCAAACTTGTGCTTGTCTGCTCTGATCAACAGACACTGCTCAGTTGTACAGCTAATATACAACTACAGTTCATGCACATATTTGAGCACACACGCTCGCTTCACGTCTACTCAATGCCATACTCTGACTGATCACTGCCGTCTTTCCAACCAGCTTTGGTCATCAAAATCATGCACCGCAATAATGCAGTGTACCAGCCCATGCAAGTAGGCTTTAAAGTGAACTTTAGTGTCAGTGATGGAGAGCATGTAGGTGGAAGGAGAGCAATGAAAGACGGATGTCACTGAATAAAAGGCAAGATGGGGTGGAGGGCTACATAATTACTTCCACCATATTAAGTTCTCTGCTTTCCTCTCATTTTTCCCTCTTCTCCTATTGTTTTGGCACAAATAGATTCATATGCCACATCGGGCGCGGCACTCAATCAACGGGGTGATTATTAAAAGTTGTTTACCCGGGGGTGGCCTTGTCTCACTTTCTTCACTATTGACTACAGAGCCATCCATCAGGGAAGCTGCAAACCCCAGAGAGGGTCTGCTCGATACAAGCCAAGTTTGGGAAGAAAGTTATGGGGGAGAAAATGAGGAGGTCTTGTCATGATAAATGGGTGGATGATATGGAATTAATCAGAGGAGGGATGCAGCTCTTTACTGAAAATTGCAAGGTGGTGATCCTAATGGGGGCCTGCTGTTGCTCATGCACACAGGTAAATAATTAAAAGAGAGCTAGGTATACTTTGTGAAGCTTATGATGTTCCGTTTTCATTGGTGCAGATGTGAAGACTGAACCATAGCTCTAACTAAAGGACTGGTGGCTAAATTCTATGGGATTATTTATGTCTTTTCAATATATCACATCATAAAATGACAGAAATACAAATCTGCATGTAGAATACATTGCAATAAATACAGAGAAAAGTGTATTTTTTCACCAGCTTTAGTATGGACTACTTTGATTAAAATAATCTGCAGCATTTGTGTTGGCAGAGTAAAACATCTAGAGTGACCAGATGTCCTGATTAAACAGTGAGAGGTCCAATTTTCAAGCATTTGTCCTGGCGCCCTGACAGGGACACACTTTGTTCAGATAATTGAACTGATTGAATTATGTTTTTCTCCAAAATAAACTTTCAAAAGACATCTTTGTAAAATGTGTCACCAGGCAAAACAATGGATTTATTAGGACAATGGTTGGGGTAAATAAAGACTCTAGCAAGAGGCAGATAGCTTGACATACAATCAAAAGAACTCTATTCAACATATTTTCCTACTGTCATCATATTGAAAACAAGTTAATTACATAAAATTTTTACCTTTATATTTGGGCAAAACACAGCAGTGCAATTCACTTGTACTTTGCCTCTTGGTATATATGTATAGGAAGTTTTGAATTTTGCTCCAATAGTGATTTCAGTTTCACTAATCTGTGTCATTTGGGCTCTAGTACTGTATATTATATGAGCAGATGCTGCAGTTACGGACAGATTTCATCTCTCATCCGCACACACAAAGTATGCAGTTGGAGACTGTTTGCATATTGTTCCTGAGGTTTCAAATAAAATATACATAATCATGTCCCATCAGCGCAGAAAAAAATAAAAAATACAGTATATAAAAATGGATTTTTAAAAAAACGATTCAATCAATCTCAAGCTAACTGGCAAACTACCATCTGTCATACAGCGGAACTGAAAACTTTACAAGCCAAAATTTGAGGTTTTCATTAAAGTAAAAATGAATCTTAAACAAAGTTATGATTGAAATAGTGCTGGCATTTCCAGAACACTCTGGTTCCTCATGGAGTAACCTCCTTTCCTTTATTGCCAAGGCAGCCTAACCCAAGGCGTTCTCCACACATAACTGATCTGAGGACAGACGCTGACATTTACAAAGGTCCACAGTTTTTCACACACCATTAATTAAAGAGAAAACAAACCTTTGTCTCCCTCTTTCACTCTTCCACCCCTCACTTTCTTTCCTCACTACAGCTCTCTTTGCATGTCCTAGGGAAAACTGTAGTGACAGTGAGGTTACATTTACACAGGGCTAATAGCTTTGCATTCACATAAACGTTTGGCCTTGATCATCATGGGGATCCTCACGATGGGGACCATTCAGCAATGCTTACTAGTGAAATCTCAGGGAAAACACTTTTAGATGGCCGAGATCAAGAGGTTCAACTGATGGCCATGAAATCCACGCAGACAAATAATGAACTTGGATTTGTTTGTGAATGGATAAATGTCAGTAAGTCCTAATGAGTCCGTAGATTAACTTAAGTGCTGTGTGACCTTTGATGTAAAAAATTAAATCATACATAATATAGTCTAATATCCTTGAACTTAATAACTAAAAATAAATCTTGTGTATGTTTTTTGGACATTTTGGGTGCAATTTATAGACTGAATAACTGAGAAAATAGAGCAGTGTATATATAGGTAGAATGTTAAATCGAGTGTTATAGGAATATGTACAGATTACAATATTAATGGGTTGGTCTCACGCATAATTAAGCACCCAGCTGTTTCTCTAATCACCTTTTTAAGTGCAAGAAATAACGATTGTATGCAATATGCATCTTAATAATTCTTATGCTGCAAGAGTGGCCAACATAGATAGTTTGAAAGTAGACAAAAATGGACTTTACATTAACATTACCAAGTGTAGACAAGGTTGTATACATTGTATGCAACTGTTTTTTGATGCACAGGTAGTGCATAGAGTGCATGCATAGTGCTTTTCAAAACTGTTGCACAACCTGTAATCGTCCTTTAGGAGGTCATCTTTAGAAACAAAAAGTAGATTCACTTCCTTCTGGCATACATAACATCAGTTTTGTGCCAAAACCTGACAAAACCCCCCATCTACTTATATTTCTGGTTGCTGCAATTTCAAAATATTATTTGCTGCTTCTGAACCTTGAGGGTTTTCGTTTCTTTTTTTTTTTTTTTAATGCAGACTGGTACATTCTCGAATTTCCAGGCAAAGGTACAGTTCCACAATCAACCAGCTCCACACATGCAGGCTTAGAGACCAGAGTGCAGAGGTTTTTCATAGTCATTTAGAGGCGGCTCTGGAGTGGCCCTGTTGGGTGTCTGCAGGTAGCACAGACTAATGGGAAATGGCGCTGACTGTGCTGGCCCTACTAAAAACAGCACATACCTGCATAATATTTCCCCGCTTGCCCATTACTGTGTGTATTGTGTGTGTGTCCAAACCAAATGTGTATGACAGGCGAATATGAATCTGTGAATAAAAATGCTACGGTGCGAGAGAGTATTGTTTACGTGCATGTTTAGGTTGTCATGTCTATGAATGTATGGCTTTGAGAAAATGCATGAAAATGTATGTGTGTGTGTGTGTGTGTGTGTGTGTTGGTGCACCTTCTAACTTATCCATGCAGTCCAGGCCTGCAGTTAGCAGTAGTGTGCTAGCTGAGGTGGAACGGTGAAAGGCAGATTGCTTAGGGAGTGCCATACTCCTCCTGCTTTTCATTTAGCAGCTTAACCAATCCAATCCCGCAACCAGGAGAGGAGATTCACAGTTACTCTGCTTACTATGTTTGATAACAATGCATTAATTATCATTTTTAAATTACTTTCTGCATGCATTTTTTAATTAAAACTATTAAAGTGAATCAATCATTCATGCTCCCTCTCAGGACCCCAAGCATGTAACTCGCCGGCAGTTTGTCAGACACTTCTGCTCCTCGCAATCTACATTTGAGACAATTAGCTCAGTGTTCTCAGAAGAACTTGTTTTCCAACTCCCACATTCGCTGTAGTGAGTTTGAACGTGTAACTTTTCAATCTAACAACTCAGCAGCTTTGAGACATTGTGAAATCTATGACAGAGTATAATGAGTTCAAACCAAAATATAAGAAATTTGTGCCTTTCAGGAGCACACAGGTTCCCATCTCAGCAAAGCAAAAAATTCATCAAAACAGTCATTTACTGCTACGACACAAAACAACAAGCTGTTAATGTTGTACTGTGCTAACTAGCTGCTACAAGTGTTAGAGTTAGCCTCCAGGCCTAGGGAAATTGGAGTAGCTGTTCAGTGTAATAATGAGTAGATTGATGAGAACTGGTTGGAAACCTTTATTAGATTGCTGTTAGTGTTTTGTTCTGTGTGAGCATGAAGGTTACAAACTGAAAAGGCTGGACCGATTTCTGTTTTTCACTTGTGTTCTCATGCTTGTGTTGTATCATCTTTGACTTGTTTGATCACATTTGACTGCCTTTGGGCAGTTTCAAGACTCTATATAGAAGTCTCTTAAGCATGTAAAAACCTTTTTCTTTCCACATTTTGAGGTCACTGACTGCATTGTCACTGTACGCCTTACAGTATGAGTCCAGTTAAAAGTCGGCAAGCAGTAATAAATTACATTGAGTTGACTTCCCCTTTTGAAAAGGTTAAGGAAAATTATTATTTTTTGCTACAAGAATATTATATGCTTTCTTTGTAATAACAAGACCGAGAATCAACAGTTTCGAGCTAAATGTAAAAATCAGTATGCTAATATTGATGTTTAGCAAGTATAGTGTTTACCATTTATTTTGACAATGTTAGCATGCTAACAGCTGCTAATTAGCACTATTACAGCTGAGGCTAATGGGATGTCATTAGGTATTTGGTGAAACACCAAAGCACTGGGTAAATTAGCTTTTCACTGGATGATGGCACTAGATGATCAGCGGATCACAAACGTTTTTTTATTCATCCTTTGCGGATTAATGCCTGTACAAAATTTTACGCAATGCATATAATAGTTGTAACAGCATTTCCCTATAAAACCCACATGTTATACTCATGGTGCCGCTATGAAAAAAACCCTCTAGGGCTTAACAGAAGTCAGTAGGCTTCATCCTCAGGGGACCATGAATATTTTTGAGAATATTCAAAGCCATCCATCCAATAGTAAACGTAGACACATCACCTTCATAGTGGCGCTAGAAGACAACCATGAAAATCTGAACAAAATTTTATGGCAAGCCATCTATTAGATGTTGAGCTATTTCACTAGATAAGTAAAACTTTGCTGATGGGGGTAGAAGAAAACTCAGGTAATTACCAAAGTCAGTACACTACATCTTCTGGGGTGTCTGTATAAACGACAAATGTGAACGTCATGGTGGCACAGTAGTAAACTCTGGGGATCATAAATGTCCATACAATACTTCATGGCAATCCATCCTATGCTTGTTGAGATATTGCCGTCTTCAATCTGGACCAAATGACTGACACACATTGTCATTCCTAGAAGCCCTCTACTTGTGGTATCAATGACGAAGTGCCAAGTGCCACAGAAGAAAGGAAAAGACCAAGAATAAGTGACAGAGAGAAACACAATCACAATCATAAGAAAGGAAGACAAACAGAATGAAAGAAAGAGGCACAAGGAATCAGTAAAACAAAAAGATGAGTTTGAGCATCAGAGAAATATAGAGTGGCAGAAACAGAGCGGCTGGGAATTAGTAACAGAAAGAGAAACGCGGCAACAGAGACGCAGAGAAAGAGAGAAAGAGAAAGAAAGGCAGACATGAGAGGGAAGGGATACCGTGAGGGTTGCTGGGTAAAGCATGTGGAGATAAGAGCTGTTCAACAGGCCCTTAAGAACCTGGCAGGCCCACATTTGAACTCTGAGGCTCAGTGGATCAGAGGCACAAATCTCGTGGAATTAAACCACTAAATCTGAGAAGAGAAGAAATCTTTACTTTTTCCACTATCAACACTGACACTAATCTGTTTCAAAAAAGTACTTAGTAAAGTAAATTATATATATATATATATATATATAGATCTATCTATCTATCTCTCTCTATATATATA
>JAPMOB010214687.1:0-23484 GCA_029875015.1 Lepomis gibbosus
GCGCGGGGGGAGGGGTGGACCGGAAGGGGGGAGGGGGGGTTCGCGGGAGCGCGCAAAGCTGGCTCATATTTACTACTGACGACAATACCTCTCTCCCTGTTCTTTCTCGCTCTCTTTAAGCCCCCCCTTCCAGTATAAGGCGCTGTACTTTTATCAAGGCTATATGGAGTGCTGTGGAGACAGGCTGCTGCTGTATAGAGGCCATTAGCAACTGCTGAGTGACAGAATGCGGAGGCTGAAGTGACACAGTGACGCTGCTGATGAGCAACCGGTGTCCTGAATTATGAGATAATGTGTGTTTGAGAAACTTCTCGCATGATTTGTGTTGTCTTAACAAACATGGGTATCACTATAATTCTCTTTTCTCAATCTCACCAGATCATACTGGAGAAGGGAAGACTTTTATTTGCGATTTTAATAGGAATGCGGGACTTTCTGATCAATTTGTGAAGTACCTATGATCTCGTTCCACATTTTATTGCATGCCATGCATTGAAGGGAACTGGTCTTGGTCTTGACTCGGTCCTGCCCTCCCTAGGTCTTGGTCTCGACTGCTCTCAGCCCCTAAAATTCTTGGTCTTGTCTCTGTCTCGATAAACGCTGGTTTTGGTCTTGACTTGGTCTCAGTTTGGGCTACAACACCACAGACATGAGTTAACTTACACAGCTAATCCCGTTACAGGGTGACGCCGCCCCCAAGCAAAATTACTTCCTAAACGATGCATCAATGAATCTGTAGATTCATAATCTCTTCAAGTACTTAAATCATTGTTAGCTGCCGCCCTAAAACAGAATTCAATTTTTAATTCAATTTATAAAAACGGAAAATAATCAGATCCTCCTATTTGAGAAGCCGGAACCAGCAAATGTTTGGTATTTTTACTAAAGGGGGCACTTATACAAACCAAGCTTAGTTTACTTTCATTGTAAAAACAGTTGTAGAAGGTATTCTGTGGCTCTGGCGAGAGCTTGACATATTCCGATAAAATGGCCCTTGTGATGTCATCAGGGTTATGTCGGCTTTGGTAAAGTAAGCCTGCAGTATAGTACACCGCCTAAAGAGTGTACCAGCCTGAATATCACTGTGCATGTGACAAATAAAACCTTTAAATCTTCACAGACTAGGGCTTCAGAGTTTGATAGGAATGGGAGTTTACCAGGCATGGGAAGGTGAATGCTATAAAGCTTTGGCATTATGGGTAGTGTAGGATGCAGCAATTTTCATAGGAGGACTAAAAGTCAAGCTATCTCAGCCTCTGCTCCATTGCTTTACACGATTCTTTTTCTTCCTTTTTTTGCAAGTGTCCCAACTTTATGGAAGAACAGTACAAAATTGCTGGAGTACCCCTTTAAATAAATAACATAAATAAATTCAACACTAAGCATAATTGTTCTCAAATCATTTTCTGTTGATACACAAATTGATACGTTGACTAACTGTTTCAGCACTAAACTTGCATTGATACGTGACAAACAAGAAGGATGCCCAGTATAATGGAGCTCATATTGGGGATGTACATGTCTCAGTCCATACCTTATTTAAAAGCTTCTCCAGCCAGAGAATCTATCACAGCATTGTCATACATTGTTTGTTGGCCTCTGGGATTGGCTTTAATTGCACCTTAACTACACGTTGCATCCTGCCCAAGAGTCGTTGTGCATGCATTGCCCATGGTTGAGCCTGATTATGTGTCCTCATGTGTTAGTAGAGAGAGCTGTTACACTGATGGCCAGTGCTGCATCATTCATGAGTGTGTGCCACCCTGTGCCTGGACTGCAGTGACCCGTAGCTGTCAACAGCGTATCCTTGAGCGTGATGGCACAGCCTGTGCCGAGGACACACTGCAGGGGCTGCTGGCATGTGGAGGGCTGTAGGTGGGGCCAGTGGAGGGGTGTGTCAGTCTGGGGGCTGGAGAGGAAGCTCTAAGCACTGTGCAGGGCTGAATAGGACTCTGATATTAATGTACTACATTAGGTGTCTCTTTTTGGAAGTTCTCTTTATGCTTCTCTTCCGCTTTGGGTGGGTCAGAGAGAATGATCAGCTACAGAGCAGCAACCGCCAAGCCTGTGTGTGCTACCTAAGGACACTTAAGCAGGAAAGACCCTGTACTTACATATTCATAAGAAGGCTGAGGCTCTGTAAGTTGTGAAGAAAGAGAGGTCAGGTCATGGATAAGCTGGGCAAGAGATGGTCATTCCCTTGCCATGACCAATGCATAGAACCGCTCACACTTAAACAGAAAAAAGTAGGGAGAGAAGTGTTAGGGAGTGTGGATGACGGCTTCAGATATTGAAACCTGATGTTGTATACTGTAGAGAATGGGTAATGGAGGAAGATAAGTATGAAAAATCAGAAATTTCAGTTCAGCTGAGACCTTTCGTGCCTTCTGAAATATTAAAGTATGCAAAAACACACATGTAGTTGAAGCCTTTCCGGTTTAACCTGTGTGTATGTGTGTGTGCTAGCAAGACAGGGAGACATTACATAACCACATAACCCTGGCTCTGCTGCCAGTTTACTATCACACAACAGTAACTCACACGTGTGCAGGCTTGCTTTCTTTTGTGTGGGAGAGAGTAGCCTCCCGTTTCTTTCTCACGCATTCATGACCTGCTGATAATTCATTATTTCCCAACATGAAATAGCCCTCCTCTTCCACATCAATGAACAGGTTCATCACGCATTTGAACTCCATGTACATAGAGTGGCAGCATTACGTAAACACGTAAGGGTTTGACACAGAATACATCTGACCTTTTGCTGGCAAGATATTCATCTTTCTGTGGAAGGGATTGAGACATCACATTGACATCACAGTGTTTTCTGAGTTGCTAAAAAAAAAGGGGGGGGGAAATGATCAGCGTTATCGCTTTAAATTAGCCTGGCACTGTGAGACACAAGGTATTGTTGGAAAGATGCATGTTTCCTCATCCTCAATAAATAGACCTTGTAGGACATCTGTGAATTTGCCATTATAGGACTATGTGTATGTCTTTTCTGTTTGAAGGGCAATTCCGGCATGTTAAAATTGGAGTGTCAATTGAGAAATAGATCTGGGAGTTGTACACGTAAAAAACGGAAACTGGTGCCTGATGACTTATGAAAGATTTAAAAGAAAATACCAAAGCTAACTATGTAATCATCCAACATAGTTCACAGGCGACATTCTTGGTTGACCTATTGTGCTTGCTGTAGTTGTCCATGTACACAGATTACATACATTATCAGAATTGATAGAAATGATAGCCAAAACTACAAGACCCCTGATGTATTGTCATTAAATATCCATTCATGCATGATTTTATAAGTTTTTTTAAGTCCTCAATTTAAAATTTTGTCAGCACAAGTGTCTGGGTGAGAGTATTTTTTGGCAGTCTTAATACTGACTGAGATTAGCTCACCTCACCTTACAGTTATTTCCTCTCATGAGTCTTTCTGCCTGAGGTGACAGGAGATGCCTGTAGCCAACTCCTTTTCTCTCTGTTTATATATACAGTGTTCTTTCCTTTCTCCATCTTTGCCATACATCTCCTTGACTTCGTCTTGTTTTCTCTTTCCTTTCCATATATTCTTATACGTCTCCCTTTATGTCCATCCCTCGCTTTTGCCATAGTTCTTTCTAGACCAGCATGGCTCCCAGTATCCATGCTTGTGCTGCAACACGCAGCTATGGAACCTTGATTTATTTTTTTGTACTTTTATTTATGTATTTAATACACACGCTCACCCACAAACACACTTAATAATTAATATGGGAGCTCTGCACAGTCTCACAGCCACGCAATCATACTCGGATTTAAAACGCATGCACAGGATTTAATGAATTTGTAGTATGCACCCACAAACACACACACACACACAAATTGTATGCATGAGCAAATACACAGACACTTGTGTCCACTACAGTGACAACATTTGCATTTGCCAGAGCTCTTGTACGTGTGTGTGTGTGTGTGTGTGTGTGTGCTCTTTCCTAGCTGATCTGGGGGCTCATGTTTTCCAATGTAAGGTTTCATAACGCGCTCATTACATAACAGCAGCAGGAGTGGAGCTCGGAAAAGGAGAGGGAGCACACATCTATGTACGTCAGTATCTGACCCTTCCACCGACAGAGGGAATCACTGGGGAGAAATTTTTTTTTCATACACTGATGCAAACACCTGCGATTCGAAGCATCCACAATGCAATTCTCCTCTCTGTCTGCTACATCTGGGTCTATTTTAATGGGTATTGATTCAATGACATGATGAAGCTTGTTCACAGTGCAGCGGGTGGTGTGAAGGATGGTGCAGCTGACGGAAAGTGCTGGCAGTCCTTTCACTTAAAGGCACATAAGTAATTTCTGTAGAAATTCATAGCTGCAGAACGTGATTTATTAACCTCTTACAGGGCTTCTCTCATTGTAGTTCCTCATTCCAGCTGTCAGGCGCCTGAGTTATGATTGCATATTTACACATCGTTTGCATCTGTTTCTGCTTCTGCCCATAAACACAGATTTGCATCAGGTTAACATGACCTGATATGTGAATATATGAAGTGGGGTGTGTTTCTTCTGCGCTGCATGAAGTCATGTTAGAAATTAAAAATGCAGAAAAGCAACTGAGTGTGCAAGTGGGTCAAATTCTAGTAAAAAAAAAAGAAGAAAGATAATTTAGCGTTACAGAACACACTACAAATCCTGCTTCAGGTCATCCCCCTTCCATAATGCGTCCACACATTGCCCCCACAGCTACTGGATGGTAACCTGATAACTGGAATTGTACAATGCCTTTAATATCAGAGGCCTGTTTTAGTTTCCTTCTCCCCAGGGGCAAAAGGGTAATAATGGTTTGATGGGGAAGACATTGTAGCCTGTGACCTTATTTGCATTCAGGATGCATTTCACTGGACTGAGAAACAACGTTTTGTATTGTGTGTGTGTGTGTGTGTGTGTGTTTCTTGCTGATTGTGTCCTTACTGGTGACATGCCTAAGAGAGATGAGCTATCAGGATTTGAGGACATCTATCAAACTATTAATTATCCACTCCACCCTCTCTCCTGGAATGTAGGGGTGTCTCATGGTCATCTGGGGCCACGGCAACATACTTTCCCCGAGCCCCATCATGTCTCTCTGGCCCTGCTCCCTAATGCTACTTCGCCAGCTGAGAGCAGTGCAGACGAGGAGTAGAGGGGGTGGGGGGTGTGGGGGGGTGGGGGGAATGTCACCTCGACTGAGCTGTTTGAGCTGAAGGATGTTCAGTGTCTGACAATAGAAAGGAACACAAAGCGGTGTCACTCAGCTTTTCCTAGAGCGATTGGAAGCACTCTTCACCACTCTCTTGAGAACAAAAAAATAAATGCGCACACACAGGCAGCCTGCCGCCTATTCCTGAATGATTGGTAGATGTTGTTTTAGTACATTCAAGATAATCGAAATTCTGTACTGTAACCCTTGTTAAAAAAAAATCTGTGTGGCTTAAACCATCTAAAATGCACAACAGTTTAATAATATTTAATTGTTTTATTAATTAAAGAGATAATCAAAGCAAGCTGCAACATGAGTGATTAAATAAATCCTCATCTAGCTAATCAACTGCTTGTGGCACTGTCCGAACACTGCAGTTTACAGTTATTTTATTGTGATGCCACTGTTGACTGCACTTTTGTGTTGAGTATGCATTAATCTACTGTGGATATTATTTACTCATAGACAGCTGGCTCAAGTTTTTTTGCCCGAATAAAACAATATGGCAACTTTAAAACCTAGAAACATGACCAAGAGTATAATCAAGAGAGATTATTATATGTTCAGTGTCTATTGTTTATGTCTATTAATGAAGCCCCTTGGACTAGAACAATAAATGCCAGTTAAAAAAGAATAAGAGCCTACAGGCATGCTACAGCTCTGTGAGGCACAGCTATGATCTTGAATGTTAACAGTGCTTTGTCCAACAAACCAAAGTCATTAGAATTCATCATGAGGGGAGCATGAATGTCTGTTGCAATATTTGTTGAGGCATTTTACTCAAACCCACAAATTTCAGCCTTATTGTGGAGCTATAGGAAAGGTTGGTATGATTCATCCAACATGCCATTATTTCTTTGCAGTCCATCCAGTGGTTTCAGTCTGGACCAAATTGGTGTGCCAGCTGACCTTGCTAACGTGACTATTAACTACCTGAAGCAAAATAAAGCTTTCCAGTGCTCCCCGGCCCATTCTCATTTGATGTTTTGACTGGTGAACATTTTGTTTAATTCTTTAGCTTCCCTGATAGTCAAAATATTAAAAAGCACAATACGATCTGGGTTTCTTTTTTTTTTTTAAGTGAAGACAACATGACACAACCCTGCATGTTTATGCTGAACATAATTCAAAGTAAGAACACACAGACACACATGTTAGACACCTGCAAATACTGTGTCGCACAGCGATAATGCATGGGTGCCTCACTTATTTCCCATGCAAACACGTACCTCATCTTCTTATCACTACTACACAAAGGACAGCTTAACACATTTCACACATCAACACCTCCTCAGTCCCAGAGGGCGAGGCAGCCCCTCCTATCTCTGTGGACCCATTTGTGTGAGAACATCTGGGAACTTTTAAAGAGGATGTTTGTAGGATTAAGAAGCTGCTAATTGGGGATCCCTCATCTCAGAAACTGTGAAACAGCCTTCCCAACAATCTCCACTGCGTGTTTCTTCACCCGTAGTTCAGTGTGTGCAATTGCTGTGAAAGGTGCAGAGAGCAAAAGTGGAATGTGAAGAAAGATGTGGAGCACTGAGGTGAGTGCAGTTAGCAACCTGTCACTGGTGATGGCCTTTGCCACCTTCCAGCGAGGCTCGTCGACTGCTGCCTGAGCAGACAGTTGGCTTAACACTGTCTGTCACTTTGGATATGAGTAATCACCTCAAGTCATCCACAAAGAATGAGAGAGGGTGAGAGGAGAGACGTATGTGGAAAGGACATCTTTCCCTTGCCTGCAAACACACCTTTAGGTGAATGCTTTTTGACATTGTGTGTGCGCATCTGTGCGTGTTTTTTGTAACAGAGGGACAGTGGAGCTATTTGTGACCCAGAGTAACAGCTGGCATCGCTCTGTATTACATCTATTTCTATATCCACCAAGTCTCCTCAACTCTAGTTTGCTTTTTAATAAGAGCCAGAAGATCACCAGCTCAGCACATATCATTTCATGATTGGTTTGATAGGTTTAGAGTCTCTTCAATCATTTTTTTGCATCCTAATAATGAGATGCTTTAGTTGGGATACATTTCAAAAGAAGCAAAAAACAATGCAGGAGATATAAGAGCCCACTGTAGGTTTAGAAGCATCTCTACATCTGTCACTGCCTATATAATAAGCAAGTGTGTGTCTACGCGTGCTTGTGCTCTGCTGTGACTTATGTGGGTCATCGATGCCCTACGGTACGGCATGCCCTGTCCTGTGGTGGAGGTGTGCTGATGTCGGGTTGCATTTAGCAGGGCAGGATGATTAACCAGGGATGTGTCCTTGTTATTACTGAGAAGAGCCAGAAGAAAAAAGTGTTGATGCGTTAAATAGGAGATGGACGCAGCGAGGTCAGGCTTGGGTACTGATCGCTAACAATGATGGATAACAGGGGCAGCAGGGCATTTGGGAGGCAGCGTTCTGAGCTGGTGGTGGAGACATTAGCTCAGAATACCGATGTCAAGCAACCAGGTTGTTGTTTACTTTGCCAAAGTACACCACATATATTAATACATATATGGTATGAATATCCATAACTAGTAGCAGCTGTTACACAGCAGCTTGCTCATTCTGGATAAATAATGTGTGTTTTAAAGTCCTAAATTAAAGTGAAATGCATAGCGCCCAGATTACAACAGAAATGTGCTACCATGTAATATAATATGTTGACATAGCAGCACACTAAAATAGTTTCTAGGATGTAGCATATTTAACGTTTGCCACCTCAATGCAAATGAGGATAGTTTATCAGCAGGAAGCAAAGCTCATGGTGACATGAACTCAAATGATTACCCATTGCAGGCTAACGCTCGCCCTGAGGGTGTTAGGTAATGTGTTTGAAGGCCACAGAACGTCATCAAAGGCTTCTTAGAGGTGGGATCCACATCTACTGGATTGTCCTGCTGTTTTTTCATGCCGCGTTGTTCAAGAGCCTTCGGTATCATAATAGCACTATCTGGAATCTGTTTTATAAATAAATTTGATAAAATAAATAAAACAGTGTGTGTGTGTGTGCTAAAAGAAATAAAAATATACTAAAAATGAAATAAATAAGCAAAACACTAAGCGTGTGTGTGTGTGTGTGTTTACAAAAACAAAATAAATAAATAAAAAGCTTGTGTCTGTGTGTTAAAAATAAAAATAATAAATCAAAAAAAAAAAAATTAAATTAAAATAAGTAAATGAAACAGTAAGCGTGTGTGTGTGTGTGTGTGTTAAAAAATAAAATAAAAATGTAATTAAAATAAAATAAATAAATGAAACAGTAGCGTGTGTGTGTGTATTTATATTAATAGACAAAAAATCAAGTATAAAATGTAAAACAAAACAATTACTAAAATATCAAACGATCAAAATAATAATTTAAAAATATGTACAATTATTTATCAGACTGAGGTTCCACTGGTTGTCCTCACTTCATGGCATGTGAAGACATATTTGCCGCAATTACTTCACATTTGGGCATTTCTCCCAGTAAATAAGGGAGTTTCTGTGTGTCTGATAGGAATTCGAATTCGGGGTATATTCACTGATTGTGCCTTTAAGTTTTTGCAGAAATTGAAAGTGAGATTATTAATATAAGGCGCTTCCTCATTGGTCTGTACAAGCTTGTGTGTGTTAGAAGCAGTAGGTGTGCGCACACATGGGTATTGGAACCTCATGTGGAGCGGAAACACTCTTTTCCTGAGCTTGGGGAAAAGGAAGGAAGCCATCTCTAGTACACACACACACACACACACACTGTAGTACTCCTGCATACAGTAAGTCTAGGAATAAACTATGACTTCTGCACGTGAACACACCCACCTTGCCTGTCTATTATTTTTAAATTCACATCCATAGATTATGGGATGACCGCCATGACTAACATCATCGCTGCTGAAAATACTTCTCGTGTAGGTGGCCTGTGGTTCCTACGTTTTGGAATACAGCAACTGTCTCTTATAATTTCCCTTCCTTATTGGAGGATTACCAAGAGATTCTGCTTTTCTCTGGCCCACCGCTGTAAACAGGATGCTCACGTGGGAGTCCCACCCATCTCCCTGCTTCCTCCACCGTGTGCTCCCATGGCCAGACGTTTGCATCCATACAGTCATCCTACATCCATGTGAGATGGTTGTAAACTGCAGCATCCACACACGCAGAGGCTTTCAAACTTCTCTTATCAAAAAAGCAGCCCACTCAAGCTGTCTGCATTGTTTTCCCCCCGCAGAGTCTCTGCTGTTTTTGGTCCATCAATTTGGGGGTGCGACGGGGTGGGGGGTGTGAGGGCAATTAGATGGATGCACATATGGAGATGGTTAATCACTGTCACGGTGTCAGTGTGTGTGGATGTCAGTGAGGGGACGAGTAGGAGGAGGAGTAGGGTGCGTGTGTTTGGGCATATGCTTGTGTGTGGGAGAGAGCGCATTCCAACAAAAGGCCTAAAAATAGTAGGACTATGCCCATGTGACATATTGAGGCTAAAAGCTTGTGAATAATTTGCCTAATGCAACACATACTCCCTTCCTAAGCTCAGTCATGAAAATGCGCGCCTGCTGGTTACCTCTGCCAGCCAGTGAAGTTGGAAGGGGGTAGCCAGTCTGTTCAGTCACCAGTCCGTTTGTCTCTTTCAGCAGGATATCACATGGATTTGGATGATAATTGGTGGACAATAGCTCTTGGCCTAAAGAATACTTTATATATATTTTGGTGATAATTTGGAATATAAGATTTCAGTTCAACTGTTATCCCAAGGTAATTTTTCCCCTAAGTTTACTTAGGTTTAGAGCAGAACAGTTGATACATTAGTATCAGTTGCAGTTCTTATACTTAAACCAAGAACACTTAAGTATAAGCCTTATTTTTCAAAGGAAACCTAAATAGCAACATGATGAACAAGTTGTGTGTTAAGCTTTAAAGGTATACATATTTCCCTTTAAAAAGCACATCTTCAGTTTGCGTCCTTATCTTGTCTTTCCTGTCTCTCCTTCCTTGTGTTTCCTCTTAAAGGAAACTTCAGACCTCAGTTTACACTCTCTTATCTAACCCACTTATTTGAAAGGGAAAACGAAGTAGACACTAGTTATATTTGTCCGTTGCCTTATAAAACAACTTGCGTTTACGTGCGCTGGTTAAAATCTACACCAGTAAGTGGCCCAGCAGTATGCTGTTTTACTTCCAAATTAGTAGATGAGCTTACACTATTTGGATTTGGTTAAACTATAAAATGTGTTGAATCCCTGTGATGGCGTGGTTGTCGTGTGCTCTCAGTTTTGAGGCCTTGACTTGCCAAGTTACTTTCATATAATTAGTGAAGTTGTTTCATGAAAAGTAATTTGTAATTTGAAGATGCTACAATTTTCATTTAATGTATTTAAGTTGGGATTTACTACAAATGAAAATGTAAAGTGTGTTAGCAGAACTTCATTTGGATGCTACAATTTTCATTTAATGTATTTAAGTTGGGATTTAGTACAAAAGAAAATGTAAAGTGTGTTAGCAGAACTTCATTTGGAAGCACAGTGATATTTCTCCATCCCAGTTTAGAGAAGTCAGTAAGGAATTAGCAGTAAAAATTTACATGTCTAACTAGTCTTTTATTCAGATATTTGGGTGAATTTGCTAATAATGTAATGCCACTCATAATTTTGGCAGAATTGTAAACATCAACCTGTAAGTACAGCATAAGATCAAATCATTTGGAATATTACAGATGTTGTTCATATCTTGATATCTCATTAAAACCTATTTATACAATTCTCAAACTTCTTAACGCCAGCTTTTCATTACCGCTGTGAAGTCAAGGCAGACTGCCAGAGAGAAATTATGAAAAAGAGGTGTGCTTTTATGCTACTTAAATTGTAATATACAGTATATTACTGTTGATAGCTTCACAGCTTTCTGCACAGTACAAACTGAATTTGCTATTGTAGGACCATATTTAAGTTTGCATTGCCTGGAGGCAGGTTTATAAATAGACCTTCACTTAAAGAAGTAAGACACACATCCTTTTCCACGGAGCCACCTACTTAAAGCAGTTTAAACACAAATGGATGGTGCATTTGCTTCATAGTGATTTAACAAATTATCACTTTGCTTTCTGGAGTTTGCCACTACATACGGAATAAATATTGATGCTTGATAGCAGTATCATGTTATGATGTTGGGAGGGTCTGATGTGTGTTTAACATGTGTGACTTTATAATCCACGGTGTTGCTTTCTCATTTTTTCTCAGAAAATTAAATTAGTAACACGGCTGCATCTTTGCACGTTGTACAGTTGTTCAGAGCCTCATGCTCTTCTGCATGCCCTCTAGTTATGTATGGTAGTGTCTACCAAAACTGCTCACACTTGTAGTCAAACAAGACTCCTGCTCTACATTTAACAATAGTGTGTTATGTTACACACTCAGCATTTAGTCAAAGCAAATTAGGCTGTTGATTCTGCTGTGATCACAAGATTAGCATGTAGCATAGAGGAAAGTTCAGGGGTCAGTGGCTGTACTGGTTTACAATAATTATGACTGCCAGTTTATCATAAAACTTTGCCTCTTGGACAAGGTGAATTCAGCTCTATGTTAGTGAAAATCATTAGAATAAAATATGTATGCGTTCTCATGACATCAGGTTTAGCCATATCAGCTCAAATAAGCAGACCTCTGGTCAGAATATTATTAAACTCAGCTGAATGTGTTGGATGAGAGAAGTGTGCAGTACAGTACTCTACTGCATTAGTCTTACAGTCAGCATGTGAAAGACCTGAATTATTTAAAGCCATGAGAGTGTGTACAAGTTTGCTCTTGCTTACCCTACTGACTCTTTCTTCCTCTCTTTACCCCCCCCCCTCTGTCTGCTTCGGTCTGTGTGTTTGGGGTGAGGTGTGATATGTGTGAAAGAGACAGTGCAAGCTGGATGCAGCTAGTGTACAGTAGGCCACAGCATGAGAGACATTTTCTACAGCCATCTGTCGCTTGGAAGGGAAAACTACACCACGGCATGAATATTTGGCCAAATGGGAAAACAGCAAGTTTAAAAATTCTGCAAGCAAAAACACATAAAACCATAGATAGAACGGAGAAACCCAAAGCCAGGCAGCCGGACAGATAGAAGAGAAACGACAGGGGGGAGGACAGAGCGTGTCAGTCCTGGGAGGTTTTTACGGAGGTGGAGGTAGACAGAAAGCAGGTGGATGTTTAGACAGAACGATAAGACGGCCTAGCTGACAGAACGCCTGATAAGCAGCCTGACTGTCAGGTTTGGCAGGCTGGCAGTGAAGGGAGAGAACAGGGTATGGAGGAGGGGCAGACAGATGGGTAAAAATGTATAAAGGCAGCTCAGAAATTGGAAGAGCATAATTTAGAAGACGTGCACCTGGTATTGAATTTGAGCCTATTAATGAAGAGCTGCGCTGAATGCTGTCCTATTCAATTCCATGCGCAAAGTAGGACAACCAGGGCTGACAGTTGTGCTGAATGTCTTTAGATCTTACGCTAACCCAGCATTGTGCTTGTATTGTGGTGGTAGCTCTCCTGCTAACCACTGTTCTGTGTTATTATTTAGTGGCTGGCTACACAGTTTTTAGCCATGCTAGCAGCTGTCAAGACTGAAATATCTCAGCAACTATTGGATGGATTGTCATGAAATTGTGTGCTCATTGTCTACAGACGACGAATCCCTCTGACTTTGGTGATCCTGTGACTTATCATGTAGTGCCATGAGCAGGTCAAGTCTTTCACTTGTTGCTTCTCATGGTTCCCTGATGATGTATCCTAATGACATTTGTGTCTTTTTGTGAAATGCTATTGGATGGATTGCCATAAAATGTGGTACATTCATGCTCCACAGAGGATGGATTGTGTAGTACTTTGTTTCATGACCAAATGCTTACAAAACTAATGACATTCCCATCAACCTCAGTTGTAACTTATGTTTAGCGCTTGTTAGCAAACATTAGCCTGCTGACATGGTAAAATAAGATGGTAAACATGATGAATGTTATACTGCTATACATCAACATGCAAGTGTTGTCATTTTTAGCACGCTGACATTAGCATTTAGCTTAAAGCATCACTGTGCCCAAGTACAGTCCCACAGAGATTCTAGCATGGCTGAGGGCTCCTAATCTTTTTTGGTTTTGAATTGCTATATTTTTCTTTTGAAAATTACTACAATGTTTTTTTAAATTTTTTTATATCCTGGTGTTATGCTCCTTCTTTTCATTAAAATTGTACCTGATAATTTGACAAACCTGATTGGTCAAGTCTACAGTGCTAACTACACAAAATCTCTCTGTCTTTGTTCCAGGGAAGCCCCAAAGCATTGAGAGCTCAGAGCGGGTCCAGCTGTCGGGGACATACAACGTTCGGAAAGGGAAGCTCCAGCTACCGGTCAACCGCTGGACCAGACGGCAGGTCATCCTATGCGGCACCTGCCTCATCGTCTCTTCTGTCAAGCAGAGCCAGACAGGAAAGATGCACATCCTGCCTCTCATTGGAGGAAAAGTATGTCTAAGTCACACCACAACAGGGCATGACTGGAATCACATCTCATCCTCATTTTATGGTGATGTTATGTGGTGATATGACATTATGAATTTATGATCCAGAGAGTGACCTGATAAAGTCTCTCATTACCCTCTGCAAATGTCTCCCTGCTCAGTGAAGTTTGTTCTTGATGACATTTCACCTTCAGCAATTGTTTGTCCTTTAGTGTGACATCCAGTAATGCTTCCTGCTTTGTTCATTTCAGCTCAAGATCAAACAGTCAAAATGTTTTTAGCATTCGGCAGGGATGTTTTTTGTTGTTGTCTATTTCTAATCTAGAAGAAAGATATACTACATTGTTTACTGCAACGTATCACTACAGCTTTCAAGTAGCCTTATTCCCCTCTGTACTAAAGTGCCTCCCTAACAAATGACCTTTATCCATTTATTGCTTTATGAATCTGTGTACCTGCAAGGCCACCAAATAAGCTCTAACAGTTCTCCTGAAAAGCCCTTTCTACCAGTCTGCCTGACATAAAGGGTGCGCCTTACCCCGCCACACCCTGTTTATACACATTTCACACACAACACATGACCTCTGGTCAACCATTCACCCATGCATGTGCTCACGTGTGGTGAGTTTGTGAGTATGCGTGCCAGTATTCTATTCAGACACTGTAACTAGTCAGCCATTTAATCACAGAGATCATGTGACTATCTGAAAAGACATACATTTATTCCCGCTCACGCACATTTGTTCATTATGTGATCATGCGTGCCTTATATATTTTCATGAGTGTGCTTCTGGTTGAATTTGTCTACCCTGCAGCCATTAAGCATCTTATTTCCTTCAACAGGAGAGGTTTCAATTAAGACGTCTATTGAAACGTCCATACGTCAGCTTTTCCTCTCTGTTTTCCTTTATTTTTTGACTAACTCTAAAGGCATGGGTGTAGTTTATGTTCAGTGGGGGGGGGGTAAAAGATTGTAAAGTAATTCCTGTGTGTTGTTCTGCAGGTGGAGGAGGTGAAGAAGCACAGTCACTGCTTGGCCTTCAGCTCGGCAGGACCTCAGAGTCAAACCTACTACGTCAGCTTTGACAGCTTCACGGAGCACCTGCGCTGGCACAGACACGCTGCCAAGGTACTGTGTGCGCACGTGCGTGCGTGAGTTAGAGAAAGAAAAGGAGAACACAAGCATATGCTCCCAGGCGCTACTTACGGGTCAGCTGCATTGTATGTCAGACACGCGTGACTGCAAGTTAAAGTATAAAAATATGGCACTGCACCTACCGCGACCCCCACTGCCCGTATGAGCCGAGTGGATTGAAAAGAGCACATATTTCACTGCTGTCCACTCTGTAGTATATAACCGGCGTGTCTCTGGGTGCATTCACACGCTCGCTCTCTCTCCTTTCTCTCGTTTGAACTCAAGTAGGCCATAGCCAGAAAACCTCTTTTCTAAATATTAACAGGGACATGCATGTCACCCGCACCCAGAGGGCCACTCAGAATAGAAGCCTGGTTAGAAGCGGCACGTGCCCCAGTGACGCCTGCTGAGCCTCTAGCTAACTCCGCTCTGAAAAGCTCAAGTTCACAGACTGTAGATTATCTCCTTTAAGACGCAGTGGACATTTATGTTGTCATTTCATTTTAGTTGGCAGCTTGTATGTTTCTGTAAATTTGACTAACAAATGATCAGGTAAGTGCTCTATGCACCTGCAGATAACTAGATTACACAATGATGTAATGTGTGATGTTAGGTCACAAACCTGTTGCACTTTCCCTCGACTTCTCCTGACTCCCTAATCCTAAGAAGATTTTGCCATTGAATGGCATTTGNCACACACACACACACACACACAGTAAACCAGGAAAGTCTTGTGTGGGACAGATAATCCTGTTTAACTGAACGTTTCTCTTTCTCTCTGTTATCTCTTCACTCCTCTGGCCTTCCTCCCCACCTCCATCTAGATGGTGTCCCAGAGAATCAACTCGGTAGATCTGTCCTGCTGCAGTCTGGAGCAACTTCCTCCCAACCTGTTCTACAGCCAGGACCTAACCCACCTCAATCTCAAACACAACTTCTTGCCTGCTGACCAGCCGCTCCAGCAGCTGCAGAGGTACAACGCCACCATAAATCTACAGTAAACACGCCTGAGGCTAAACTATAAGGATGGGAAGAGGCAGGAAGAAGTGAAAGATTAGGAAGGAGTGGACGGACTTGCAGAGGTGTTACAGGTGGAGGAGACAATTCAGGGTGGTTTGGATGGGCTGGTTTGAGCAAGATGAGACTTAAGAAGGTTTACCAAAGCTTTACATAATTTGGCCACAACAGGAGCCTAGCTGGGTTGTTGTACAAGACACTTACACAGTGAGGCTTCACCGGACACAGCAGGTCATGGCTGGCTGGTTTGGACAGCTTTAGCTTCTGCCTGTAATTTACGAGCCATCGACCTGAGCAGTCTAGGACTGGCGCCATCTGCATGCAGGGACCAAAGAGGCAAGCCAAGGCTGTGCTGTACCAGGTTAGGCCAAACGAGCCCAGAGCCCAGAAGGGTAGATACGTCTGCAGGGAAGCTTTTAATGTGCCTGGCCTCCCTCACTCTCTCTCTCTGTGGGCACCATCTGCTGCATGCTTATCATGGTCCCAGATTAAAGCCCACAGCCAAGACGTGTGTGTGTGTGTGTGTGTGTGTACATGCATTTATTTGCATTCATGTAGACAGTGTGTGACATGTGGATGCATGTCACAGCCTTTTTTTCTGAAGATTATTGCCAGAAGATTTTATTATTATTTAAGCGAGTGAATTGTGTGGATCTGATGCTTGAGTGTGTGCAAGCGATGTCTGCAGAATGGAGTGTCTGTGTGTGTGAGAGGGAGAGAGAGTTGCTTGCTTGTATGCAACAGAAAAAAAGTGGCTGCAGGCTACAAATTTGGGGTCAGTGCATACAAAGATACAGAATGGCATACATTTTTTAAAGATTACTACACTGACAGGGATGTGTATTTGAGTGTGTGTGGCTCTGCATGCTTGAGATTATTTATTATGAATGTGCAGGACTTTATGATGCTCTACAACGGTCATTTTCTGAATCAACTTTTTTTTTTTCTTTTTTAATCCTATGAGAAACGACCAGTGTAAGGGAAATAACTATTTCTTTTTTTAAAAATCTGAGTGAGTGATGCGCAGCTCCCCTGCTGGTCAAGCGAGAAAACATCCATTTCTCTTTGCCAAACCCAAGTAGGCTCATCCGCATTTGACCCAGCATGACAGAAAAAGAGGTCAGTAATGAGAAAGAGATGAATAGTTAGCTGAAAATAGAGGCGTTGTGACAGAAACATGCAGCAGAGTTACTTGAGTACTCGCTTTGCCCCTCAGAGACTGAAGTCAAAAGAGCTGGAGTCAGTAACAATAATCCTCTGTGTGCACCCTCCATGAATGTGTGGGTATATATCTTTTGGTGTGGACAGTTGTGTGAGAGTCTGTTTTTGTTTCAGTACAAACACAGGCTTTCTCTGACATCTAACATGGGGTCATAGTGCTTTGTATTTTTCCAAGAGGAATTCAATGTGTGAACCTGCCACATGCCTCTCCCCCCTTCTCTCTCTTTTCTCTCTGGCCAAATTTGCCAATCAGATATGCATAATCAGTTATCTGGGAATCTCTTTCCCCGTGCCATGGGACTGTCCTCCCAGCATGCCTCTTTCCGTAAGACAGAGTTTACCACTTGCTGAGGGCAGTCTCCGACATTCCATGCATATGTTGCAGGATAGTATAGCAAGTCATAAACAAAAAAGTAATTGAATTGAAGGGAGAAGGAAAGGGAAAGGGAGGAAAGTTGGACAGAACAGTGTCAGCAAGAAATGAAAATGGGGTATTTAAGGCCAAGTGAGAGGATTGAAGTTACAATGCAGTTGTAATTTTTTGACCTTTTGGAACCAGCAGAAGACACAATTTTGACATATCATTGCTTGATAAAGTGTTAGCAAGCATTTGATTATTTACTCCTCCAGCAGAGCAACATTAGAGCAACATTAGCATTCATTTAGAATTGTGTTTCTGTTCACCTAATAAATCTAAGTCCAATATACCTACTCCCTTCACCTTGTTTGCTCTGCACCAACTCTTAAAAAGATATGTGCCTTTTTTTAGCTTACTATATGCTCCATTATGTTTACCTGCTGGATGCTAAATTGCCAGCTTTGTCTGTCGGCTGTCTGGTACTGGGCAATAAGTGCAGATTGGGTACATCAGAGCTGTAACTTAAACACAACATTAGCATAAAGCATATATATATAGTGTGGTGACCCACAAGTTAGACTAAAAGAGACATTCACCAAAGGACTGTACCTTTAAGGGAAAAAGATGTTAGAGGAGTTCCGGGTTGACGAGGGGTTGTAGTTCCGGTCTCATGTGTTGTTCAGTGTGATATAGCAGTGGAGAGTAAAGCTGACTCGACGCATCTCCGTTTCTTGTCTCCTCATTAATTGCTCTCCACAATAGCATATATAGCACATATTTATAAAGTTGTTATCATGAACTTTTTAGCAAACAATTTACTCATCCAGCAGACACGGAGCAGCAGTAGCCCTTATTTGCAGTCTTGTTTCTGTCCACCTGACCACTTATGAGTACAATTATGTCTATTTTGTTCTGTTTTTTTCTTTGAAAAATATCTTGAGCTTGCTAGAAGCTCCATTAAAAGCTAGTCGCTAACTCCTTTTTTTCGTATGGTGCTGGGCAGGTAGAATACAGTGGGTTTATCAGAACTATTTTGCTGAAAGAAAACAGCTACTGGCCACGGGTGGAAATTATGTTGATGAAAGTGGAGTTGTGAGCCATTAGATGCCAAAAGACTCTCAGTGGGTACGGCATATTTGGGTGATTATTCTTTGTGAGCTCGCCAGTTCAAGTAACACTTTGTTACTTCTTCCAGTGTCAATAAAAATTATCAGTGCAGCTTTAAATACACACAGATAGTAGAAAAAACTAAAGCAAGATAATGGCATGAAGGGACAGCATGACACAGACAAGGAGGGGGTATCAGCATTACTCAGCAGATTGCAGAGGCTGATTTAATGGTCGAATGACATTTTCCCACACCACCCACTGTCCGTAAGAGTCATCCTCAGCTGGAATTACTTTGCCACCTTAATCAATGGCCCTGACGTCTCTGTTGCCTTTTTGTAGGGAGTAAAATCAAGTAGTGCTAGTTTAAGCAGCTGTTCCAGCCTGCTGTGCCAATATGGCGCACTGCCCATCTCCGGCTTGCCATAGCTGCACTCTCTGTACACATGATAGCCGATAGGTCGCATGTGTGTGTCTGTAGATCTGTAGATGGATAAATAAAGTAAGTCCTTTCCTCTGCTTCGCCTTGTTCCCCCGGCTCCCTCCACCCCCTGAGGGGCTAACCCCTCTGAAGGTCACCGCTCTGCCATAGGACACCGCGCCAAATGCCAATGGTCACTGGTGTTTGAATGAACAACACAGACGTCAATGCTGCACTTGTTTGCTCAACAATCAAATATGAAGCTTTAGTCTTACTGTTAGGGATGGCTCTGTTTGTGCATGTGTTGAGTCTGTGTGTTTTTCACATTAACATATTCTGAGTAAGCTATACTTTGCTACATTGCTCATATTCCTGTTGACAAGATACAAGTACATGTCCAATCACTCACTCATAGTATCTTTATCTTTATCATTAATACTTTTATCCTCTATTTCCAGATTTTCTCGTCTGCGGAGCCTCAACCTGTCCAACAACCACCTTGGTCAGTTCCCCCTGGCGATTTGTGACATCCCCACGCTGACAGAGGTCAACCTCAGTTGCAACTACCTGTCTTCTGTCCCCAGCTCTGTGGGAGCCATGACCAAGTAAGTAATAATAGGACGTTATTGATGATACAGACCTCTTAAACTTCAACTTAAAGTCTTTGCTAAACTAGATACACTTTAGCTGTACTTCCTTGTTGGTTATTCTACTTCAGATTCTATTTTTGCTGTTTACTTTACCTCTTCTTACCATTGTGATGTTAGTAATCATCCAGCTCTTTCACTTAGTTTCTTTTGTTGGGGCCACTGCTTTCTTCATCTCAGGGCTAGGAAACCAAGGAACCTTTTCACATACTAACCTCACTTTTTCTGGTTAGAGTATCAAAAGTTTTGCATAGCCAAAATGTGAGAGTTACCTAGCAACGAAACAGTAACAACCAGCATTGTTTACTTTGCAAGTTTCAACATGTGAGCAAACAACGACACACTTGCTAGTTTCAACATGTGAGCAAACAACGACACACTTGCTAGTTTCAACATGTGAGCAAATGAAGGCACAACTTGCACAGATCACCTGTATTTTCCTCAGTCTGTCTTTTGTTTGTTTAATGGCTCAGTGACTGACATATGGATAGTACATGCTCTTTAAATTTATTTGAAACCTAACAGGTGTGTGGGTTTAAACCAGGCTAGATGAGAATTTAATGTACAGGAATGATCCGGTATGCCTGTAAATTCCTGAAGTGGCCAACAGGATTAATGCTGCTACTGCCATCTGCTGGACATAAAGTGTACTGATTTTGAATGCTGAAATTGTTGAAGAAGTCCTTGTTTCATCATTTATCCTGGGCTACATTATCTGTGCAGCTAAAGAAAACTCTTTGTTAAAATGCTACCCCGCCAATCACTTCTTTCATGAATAGGGTCAGTCATCTAATCTCGTGTTCCCCTCTCAGTTTGCAGACGTTCCTTTTAGATGGCAACAGTCTAGCCGAGCTGCCCAATGAGCTTGGTTCTCTCCAGAGGCTGAGTTACGTTGGCCTTTCCTTCAACCAGTTCAACCACGTGCCCCAGGTGCTGGAGCAGTTGGCCTCCATGGAGAAGCTGTGCATGGCAGGAAACAATCTAGAAACGCTCACCCTGCAGAATTTCAGACTGCTCCGTGTCAAACACATTGACCTAAGGTACGGCCATGTAGGCAGATTATTACAAATCTTTTTTAAATCCCTATTAGGAGATCATGACTGGGGTTTTGTGATAGAATTTTAACAACTCTGTCAAGTAGAAACATCACTTTAATTCATCAGGCATGCCAGAGCAATGTTCTCAGTGACACTGCTTATTCCATTAATGATGGAAACAAAAACACCTGCAGACTGCCAGAGAGCACGGAATCATGAAATCATTTGCCTGTAGTGGCTCCATCAGGTGTCTTCCCACTGTTTGCAAAAGCACAGAGCTGGAGTGACTTGCACTATTTTCCAAGTTAATGCTTCACTCCTTCTGACTTTGCTTTGACGGGGTCAGTAAATATGTTTTCCAGCATTCTCTCCTGTTTGGGCAAAGATCACTTGGTATCTCTGATGAGGATGTGTTCTTCTTTTGTAAGTGCTGCAGCTGTTTGTTCCTGCTTGACACAAGATCTAGGGGCAAAAGTTACTTCTTTAAAATCATTTTTTGTGGACAACAATTCTAAACCCAAAATATGTTCACTTTATTGTCATATAAGATATTGAAAAACAGAAAATCGCCACATTTGAGAGGTTGGAACCAGCGATTTTCTGAATTTTCCCACGAGAGATTAGTTGAAATGATTAATTTTTTAAAATGGTGGTTATCCTACCATTTCATAAGTATTTCCCAATAGCCTTTTCTTTTTCTTCTTCTTCTTCTTTTTTGAACAGTTTTACTCCATCCTCTTTTAATCACAAAGTTATAGGATTGGCTGTGGCTTTAGCTTGAATATAGTCAACCAAATATTGGTGTTTGTTAAAGGTACAGAATAACATATTTATGTCTCTTATGTTTTATCAGTTTTTGCCATAGATTTCTAATAACTGAATGATTGAACATATGATAAAGAGCAACAAATTCGCTTTGTACATCAAAAAACACTTCTATCAATGTTGCGCACAGAGCAGCTGAGTACTAAACAGAAGTAACTGCACAATATATCAGCCATCACCTAAGGCATGTTCCCTGCCTTACAAGAAAGGCCACAGCATGTGCAGTTCAGCTTGATCCAATTGGAGCTGAACCTTTCTACTCCCTCTGTCAGGTTGAATAAGATCTCCACCGTGGTGCCAGATGAGCCTGACCTGCTGAGGCACGTGACCCAGCTGGATGTGAGGGATAACAGGCTGACGGACTTGGACGCCTCAGTCTTCCCCAGACTAGAGGTGCTTCACTGCGAGAGGAATCGCGTCATCGGCCTCAAGGCCAAGGGTTGCTTGCTCAAAGGCATCTACGCCTCCAACAACGGTGGGTCTGGCACGTAGGACTTCATGTTCTCTGCGAGGGCAATCATGTGTGCTTAGAAAAGACAGATCCCCTTCCCTTTCACATTACCACCACCTCACTAGTTTCTAAACTGAAATCACTGATATGAACATGTTTCTCTGGACCTGTAACATATGTCTTACCTCACAGATTCCAGACTCCTTTCTTTTCTCATATAACTTAATTTCCTCCCCTGCTCCCCTCTCTACTGTACGTGCATTAATTTTTCTCATCAGTGCTGCAGTCTCTCTCCATCATCCCTCTCTTACTTGCCATCACAGCACACACATACACCAAACGCTCCCCTCCATTTTCCTTCTACCTGCTTTCGTAATAGGCTGTGTCTGTCCTTGCTGTAGGTTAATGTGTTTGGATTTCTCTCCACAGAGCTACGACAACTGGATGTCTGTCCTGTGCCCTCCAATCTTAGTTACATGGACATCTCGAGGTGAGAAAGGAGAAGTACACACACACGCAAACGCACACACTAATTGGAATCGGTATTTTGAAAATGTTGCTCATTTACAGTAAATTCTCTATGCCCTACAAAAGTAGAAGAGCGGCAACTGTTCAGTGTAGGTAGGACAGTTTGCTTTGAAGATCTTACTACTCAGCCAAGTAACTGATAAACGGATCTTTGAAAGTGTATAGACATGTCAGAGGTGATGTTACAGAGCTGTCATTCATTAACCATGTCAGCCCTGACCTTTAACGTGACATATGATTTGTGAGAAATGGGGTACAGTACTGAGCTTCTTTGTGGTTAATAAAAAGACATGGAATGAGTGATTTAAGAGCTGAATTTATTTGAAGTTTTCATTTTTAAAATCCTTTTTCCACTTTGCCCTTGAGGGGAGTGTAGCACCTCGGATAATCTGATGAGAGCTGTAATTAGTGTTGCCTTTTTTGTCTGAAACACTCCAGAGCTGAGAATTCAGTTACCTGATGAAGTTAATCTGAAATATCACAAAATATTTTGAACAAAACCTGAACTTGCTGTCTTTTCTAGAGCAGACTGTTGGGAATTCAAATACATTCAGTATCCCGGTACATTATATTCCATGTTAGGTGTCTCGCTTTACAAACTGCACATAATTTATCATAATCACCGCCCCCTCCCTCTCCTCCTGCAGGAACCATATGGAGTCCTTGCCAGACTGGCTGTGTGAAGCTAAGAAACTGGAAGTTCTGGACGTGAGCCACAACCTCATCAGCGAGCTCCCGGCGCGGTGAGTCTCACTCTCAGTGAATGTGTCAAATCGCCTGTAAGCGGAGTACAGTGCTGCATTATTCTCCCTGCACTTTGCCGGCCAGTCATTTATCCCCCATAGAGCCTCATAAATCACACAGATAGTCTGTAACCTCATCAGCCTTCATCCATTCTCTTCCTCTTTATATATAGCCTTTTAGAAGGTCAGTTCAGATACCTCTCACTTCCTCTTCTCTTTGTCTTGCATCTATCTATCTATCTATCTATCTATCTATCTATCTATCTATCTATCTATCTATCTATCTATCTATCTATCTATC